>VWZP01001207.1:2377045-2589211 GCA_013396995.1 Dicaeum eximium
GATATTTTTCACACCGATCATCTTTTGTTTTACGAGCGATTCAGCGCTTACCAGGATTACATCTTGGGTAAGTAATTTTTTTCATAGGAAAGTAAGGGGATGTTAGTTTTCTTGTAGTAACTTTGAACATTTCAGTTTAATTGAAGTCAGTGATCTATGTTAAGCTGTGAGATGCTTTTATTAATGGGGGCTGGAAAAGATACAGTGTCCTGCCATCACTTATGCTGTAACCTCAGCTGCTCTAGCTAGTGGACCAGGAGGCAGTAATTTTGATATAAGTAAATAACATGTAAATGATGGAAAGGCAGAACTGTTACTAAGTCATGGGTTCTGTGCCTTAGTTTAGCTGGTCTTCCTAAATTTTTTTTGTGTATTGTAAATCTGTTTAAGATGAGGCGCAGGTTATTTGTTTAATACCATTGGCACTGAACCAAACAGTGTCTGGAAGGCTGAGTCCTGGATGTCTTTCAGAGGAGCACAAACCAGCAGAAATGCTGATGGTTATCATGAGCATAACAGAACAAAGTGCAACTTTAGAGGTGGTAGAGGAACATTTCAATTGTGTTGACTTTCATTTTCCAGTGATCTGGAGGGCTTTTCTTCCATTCCTTACATAAATGTAGTGTCTTGAATTTCTTTTAGCTGACTGCAAAGCTTCTGAGGTGAAGCGGTTCATAGCTGAGTACCTGGAGAAGGTTCTGGAGCCCTCTGGCTGGCAGGCGATCTGGCGCACCGATGTCTTTGAGGTCCTTGTTGGGGTGAGTGATCCCTGCTGCTCAGCCATTTGTCTCCATGTAACATGATTTACCTCTCTAACAGACTTTTCTAAGTCTCTCAATGTCCAGGTCATATGTCTGTGTTGCAAACCATGAATGTTCAAACTTGCAGTTCCATCACATGGTTGAGGAAGGATAAACTTTGTGGCCCCTCAGCTCTTGTCTTTCCAATTAGTGACAAAATGTCTCTCACTGGCCCAGACTATCTTTTTGGATTGTTTGTATCCTGTGGGCTCTTTGAAAAATGAACCTCAAAGGAGTCCCAAAGGGCTGTGAGGTATTGATTTGTTTGAGTCTGAGGATATTGCTTTTGCCATTTTTTAAAAACAGCAACACACACAAGAAAAAAAAAAGGGGCAGGGAAGCAACTTACTGGCCTTGTTATGAGAAATATGAAAGTTTTGGATGTGGAAAAGACTCTCTAGCTGTGGGGTTGTGATAAGTGTAACTCTGGGTTATCACTTCAGCTGAGGAGGTGGCCTTGGCTGTGTGGGGTCAGTGGGGACGGGGCATGGCCCTGACTGAGGCACATCACGTTCCTCAGTCACATCACAACCTCAGCTGGATCTGCGGTTCTGAGGGATTTCCGAGCTGTTTGTTCCCACAGGTGGTTGATGTGAATTTCCCTGCCCTGAAGGCAGTGGTGCAGCTCAGTGAGCCATTCCTGTGCGAGTCCCAGGACAGCAGCTTTACCCTGGAGTGCATGCAGGAGCTCCTGGAGCTGAAGGAACATCAGGTCCTGCTGCAGGAGCTGTGGGTTGTGTACGACGAGTCAGGAGAGTTTGACCAGACAGCACTAGCCATAGAACATGTCAGGTAGGACAATGGCACCCTGCTGGTACCCACTGCGTCCTGCCCTGAATTCTTGGCAGCTCCACAAGCCAAGCTTCCCAAAGTAAATCTGGTGACTGGTGCTCTGAGGAGACTGTTTTCCTTCTCTTTTTCACCTCAGAGTTCCTTGGACTGTATCACTTGTAGACTAGTACACTGTTCTTTCTCTTCAATAACATTTTGGTGGATTTTTCTCTTTTTTTTTGTTCCATTCTTCTTTCTGCATTTTGCCTCTTCCCCTAAATTTGCTCTTTATTCTTTAGGCGTGTCTTCACATATTCTATTTTTTTTCTTCATCATCCGTCTCTTTTCCATCTCCTTTTCTTTCAGGCACTACATGGTGTTTGAAACCTCTCTACAAATAGGCTTTAGGACTGGACAAAAAAAGCTAAAATAGGAGGAATGACCTACATTGTCAGAAAGAAAGCTTAGCTGAAGGCTGATTGGCCAAAACCAAACAACCAAAAAGCCTCATAATCTGAAGTGTCAGTCTTGCTTTTCAAATCCAAGTTGTAGCTGTTCACTCCCTTTTGGGAAGTAGAACATTGGTTATTATGAATTTTGAGTTTAGACACACAAAATAAAACTCTATGCAGGTAAGCAACAGGCAGGAAGGATGACTTTGAGTGTACTGGATAGCATACTGGAGGGTAATATGAATTTAGAGAGGTGATGCTTTGGGGTGCATTCTCAAACTGGTTACATTGTTTCCAATGCTATTGACTCTGCTCTCCTCTGTACGATTCAACACTTTGTTCCAAAGGTTCTTCTACCGGTGCATCTGGAGGACCTGGGACGAGGAGGAGGAGGATGAGTTTGATTACTTTGTGAGATGTGTTGAACCCCGACTGAGACTGTGAGTGCCACACCTTTGCTGTTCTTAGGGCAGAACCACTGGAGTGTGGGAATAGTGACTCACTGTAAAAAGCCCCTGTTGACTTGTAAACCAAAGCAAGTTTGTTTTAACAGCATTCATTGTCTGCTGGTCAAAATCTTGTATGGAAAGAGAACACAACTGAGGCTGTCACTTGATTTCTGAGCCTTGGTGTTCCATCAGATGGTGCCCCAAACCCAGCAATAGTCACCCTCATATTGGTACGAATTGTCATCCTAATAAAAGCTGACATGGGATGCTCCATTCTTTACCTCTGGGCATAAAATAAAAGCTACAACAGAGCTGAATGTAAACAAAGCTTGTAAATTGGTAATTCTCCAGGACGAATGTGTGTGAATCTTTCTCAGTTTTTCTAAAAAAGGCTTAGATATTACCTTCTAAATTGTTACTCTTTTTTTATAGCTGTGCTTGTGCCTTTTTTTTTTTAGGGTGAGTTTCTGATAGTAGACAATCTTTCAAGGTGGGTGGGCAGCTGTTTAGAAAGTAAAATGTTTGTGTCTGTTCAGATTTTCTGGTTTTGCTGTTTTCAAATAAAATGGAGCAGTGTTGGTGTAGACTGCAGAGAACCGTGACTCAAGTACTGATGCAGAACTCTCAAGTTCTCTCCAGTCTCATGTTTGGTCTTTGAGGATTGTGAATGTGCCATGTGCTGACCCCTTGCTCTGAATTATAGGCACTATGACATCCTGGAACACCGGGTGCCTTCTGGGCTGGTAGCTGATTACCAGAACTTGTTATCTCAATGTGAAGAGCTTTATGAGAAGTTTTTAAGTGTGAGGAACAGCATATCAAGCAATGATTCGGACTCAGAAGCAGAAAACGTTTCCATGGTGGAAGGACTAAAATTGTACGACCAAGTGGAGCACTTAAAACAAAAGCTAAAACTAATTGAGAATCCTCTGCTGAGGTAACTGTTGGGTTTGTGCAGGGAGGAGGCTCCTAAGGGGAATCACAGCTCAGAGGAGGTGGTTACTGAAGGAGGAGCTGTTGGCTCTGTTGCTCTTGTTGCAGGTACGTGTTTGGTTACCAAAAGTATGGCAGCCTCCAGGCTAAAGGGCTGAGACCAACGGGTGCCAAGGTCATTCATGTTGTGCCCTGGACCATGACAGCACATCTGCTCTGCCTGCTGGCAAGAGACAAACTGTGCCCAGAATCTTGTGAAGACATGGAAATACAGGTGCAGTAGCAGGAATTGTCTGTCTGCTAATAGTTTTTCCTCTCAAGAAACAATGTGGAAGAATAAGTTCATTTGCCATGTGCAGTATACTACAGTGGTGGATTGTTTTGTCAGTTAAAAAAAAAAAAAACCAAAAACAACCCACTGTAATTTAACAATAAGTGATAAAATTGGATGATTCAAATAATTTCTTTTAATCCATTTGTGCCTGTTGACTACTCTATACAGGCAGCTTCTTCTGTGTAGAAAGTGAGATGAACCTGTAGTAATTCTACAATGAAACATTGTAAGGCATGATACTTGAATTTAGTTTTGAAATGCCCATGTCTCTTGATGCTGCTGTTAATGATCTGGAGTTTGAAGGAAGAGGTGTAGTTTTCTTGCTTTGGTACTGTGTAGGAAATACATTTATTTTAGAAGCAGTCATGTTTAGTTTTAGTGAATTCAGACAAGACTTGCTACTTCAGCAGTTAAGAAGAGGCTGAATTCCTTGGCCCAAATGAAATGCTTTGCTGTATTCTGGTCATGTTTATGAATTACAGATTGCCAAAATGGACATGGGGAAGGTCCTGGAGTAACTTTTAGGCTTGAAATCTGATTTTCTGACTTGGCAACTGAAAAAGTGCTCCTATTATGCTTACCCTGGAATTTGCTGGGAAGCAATAAATGTAGAGTTTTTATGTACTGTTTGTCATCCTTCAGTATGGTATCCCTCAGTAATGTTTGTGAAGGATATCAGCCTGCCCTCTTTATCAGGGAAAAGGATCATGTGGACATGATTTACCACTGTGGTATTTGAACTCTTTTGGGGGTGACTCGTACCAGGAGCAAACAAAGGAGTGTTCAGACCAGCTCTGATCTACTTGCTGAATTGTTTAGTTTTTATTTTCTTTACCTTCTGTCATCTGTTTCTTCATGGCAGATGACTTAGGCACAATTGAAGTGCTGGCCTGGAACCAAGGCCATAGTGAAGTTTGCTTTGGGGTGCATGTGCTCCTCGATCTGTGTGTGCCCCAGTTTTCTCCTGGGGGAATGGTCATGACACAAACGTCCAAGTTATGTGTCAAGGCTGGTTTTGTCTGCAGAGGGCTACAATTCTTGAATTTAAAGTATAAATTTTGTATTATTAGAGCCATTGAAAGGGTTTCTTTTAAACAAAAGCAGCAACATTTAATTGAAAGCAAGCTCTACAGGCATAAATGCATCCATTTTCACAGCATTCTTTGGGAGCTGATTGTATTTTTTTGTCTTTTGCAGTTTCACCGTGATCCACTAGCAGCTGTAAATGCCTGTTATGAAGGAGACAGAGTCATCATCTGTCCTGGCCATTATTTTGTGGATGGCATTTTCTCCATTGCTGATTCAGTAGAGCTAGAAGGTAGAAGGTTTGCTAGTCTAAATGTCCTCAAACAAGTACATAGAATGTCTTAAACTAGCTCTGTGTAAGGATTTACTCTTTGCAGAGTTTACCAGGAACATTTTCTTTTTTCTTCAAAGTATTCCAGTTTCTGCTCTAGAGTTGTGCCTAGTGCAGGGTAGAGTGAGCTATTTCATTAGCTGTAGGGCAGATAAACTGCAGATTTTGCTGATTAAGAGCAAATTCATCATTTCCTCCTATTTGTCTGCATAAATGGTGTTTATATAGGTAATAGAGAGGATTCAACAGAAACCTAAGGGACTCGATACTTGCAATAGTGGAAACAGAGAAGTAATTCTGAGAGGCTTCTACTACCTTAGGAGTACTTGAGCAATGTCCTTGTTCTTGTCTGTGTCTGAATGTGCCTCAGGGACAGCCTCTGAGCCCCAGTGCTGGTGCAGCCCCAGGGAGTGCAGGGGAAGGAGCCAGGAGGTGCTGTCAGGATTTATTGATGGCTCTTGGAGCATGTCAGTGGTGGGGGAGCAGGGCTGCCAGCCTGGCTCTACAGTGTGTGAAGTATGTGGGTGGAGGAGGGAAATTTTGATTAACACATTTTTTCTGCAGAAACAGACACAACAGATGTGACTTCAGGATTTTTCTTGCAAAATATTTTTGTTGTAAATACTTCTGCTTTGCCTAGGATTTGTTGCTGTCTCTCCTTCCATTCTTGACTTCTCAGTGTATCTCTTTGCTTTAGACAGGCACACACTGTTGCAGTGTTAATCTGTTTATCACTGGGGCTTTTGCAGCTGTTCAGATGCTTATTTAGTTGCATTTTTATCTTGTCAAAGCTTCTTAATGGGAAGAAGGCTGAGAGTTTAATTTCCTGCTGTTCTGGACTTTATTTTTCTTGCCCTTGTTTTATGAGTAATTTTCTTTCTTGCCCATCTCCTGTGTGTGTTTGATTTATACAGACGCACATTGTGATAACCAGTGCACCTGCAGGACAAGGGACATGGATAAAGTGCTTTATTTATCTCAAGAATGACATTGTCCTAAAATTGTGTGTGGTGCTATTTATTGCTTTTCTAGCTTTTCTTAGTAGCACACATTAAAAGATGAACTGCTCTATTTTAAGAAGCAAGGCATATAAATATGTATTTTCGGTACAAATCATGCTCTGAATAACAAGTACTTGTCAGGTATTTAATCTTCTTATAAGGACTACTGTTAGATAAGGTATTATGGCAGTAGAAGCAGCCAGGAACATTTGAAGTAGGAGCATCAAGACAAACTTTGCTGGCACTAATCTGAGCAGCTGGCTGCTTTGGTGGCTTTTTTGGGATGGAGGGGTGACTCATGGAACATATGTCACTTTGCTTAGTAGAGCTTCTATTTTTTCCCAGGTACTGTGCAGTCAGTACTAAGGTTGAAAGTATGAGGATTAGAAAATCAGGGGTAAATAAAAACTTACAGGAACTAAATAAGGTTAAAGCAGTAGCAGCTGCAGGAAGTCATGATAAAGATAACTTCCATGCCTGACAAAAAGGTGTTGTAGAGGCACCTGAGAACTTCCCTTCTGCTTGTGCCATATTTGTTGCAGCTGGCTGGGAACCTGCAGCATCAGCCCTTCTCTGTCTGTGCTGAGTGGCAGTGGGTGACAGTGGCCTTTGGCTGCTGTGGAGCCCCTCAGGCTCAGGCAGGGGCACAGCCCTGATGGGGAGTGAGCACCACTGGGCAGCAGGTGAACCTTCACTCTAGAGCTGCTGCTTCAGAGGTGAGGTGTAAAGCAAGCTAAAGGCACAGTTAGAAAACTGCAGGCACTCTGCAGGACAGTCATTCCTGAAACTCCTGCTTTGGATAGTAATATCTTTCTGTAGTGGTGAGAAGTTAAACTTTTGCTGTCCTGTGGTGCTCTGTTTTTACATGCTGGAACTGCCCCATGCCACCTCCTCTTCAGGGGTAACCATAAATCAGTAGCAGTGGGAAAAGATTTCTAGGTAATATCATGTGTTGGAAGTATCAATCACTTAACTTTGCATTAAATTGCCTGTCTTTAAAACTTTCTGCCAACTCTTGTTCAAAGGTTTTTATTTTCATTTTGTTTTAACCTTTCTACTTGCATGTGGCAGTATGTATTTATTTATGTACTTGGTTAAAAGCTAGCATCCTGCTTGGGCACTTCTTATCTGTGTGTGCTTTCAGAAAATGATAGGACTCATGCTGCTGTAATGGATGTTGCATTATTGCTTTCCTTATCATGATTCTTGTCAGTGACAAGCAATAAAAGCTTTACATGCTCATAAATTTTCCTGTAAGTGCTTAAATACTGACAACTGTGGATGGTTTAGTAAATCAATGTTGGCATGTGCTTGTGAAAGCTGCTTTTTATACTGAATTAATCTAGAGGCCTGTGCAGCACAGGAACGCTGAATTTTCTTCCAAATTCCATGTAAATAGGGAAGCTGAATGAAGCATGCTGACAATATCAAGCCCTTTGCACTTTTTTTCCTTGTGTTGTGGTGTGACTGATTTTTCCCTCTGTGCTTTTGGGAACCTCTGCCTGCTATAGTGAGCTTCTGTCCTTTGAGAGCAGACTGGAGATGCCTGTGTGTCCTCAATTCATGCAGCCCCCTGCTCTGTTGGTAACTTTTGGGAGTGAGACCTTTGGCCTTGGCAGATGTGTGCTCAGTTACCCATTTGTTCAACTTTCTCAGATAACTTTGCATTTTGTGTGCCATTCAAAGAAGGTAACTTTTGAGTTTAGTTTGGAGTGCTTGTACCTTGTCACAGAGGGGGGGGATGTAAGGTGTAGCTTGGCCACTTGTTGAAAATCCTATTCAAGGTATTAAAACATCAAGCTTTAAACTTCTGTCATTGATTTAAATGTCTGTTATGTACTGAGCACCTCACTGTCACCAGATATTCTCTGAGCTTGCATCTTTCATCTCTGCTCTTAGGCTATGGCCTGCCAGATGATGTCGTGATAGAAAAACAAGGGAAAGGAGACAACTTCTTTACCTGTACAGGAGCCAATATAAAGATCTCCAATTTGAAGTTAGTGCAGCATGATGCTGTGGAAGGGATTTTAAGTAAGTGTAAAAGCATCTTGACCTTTTTGTGACTCTTTCATAATTAGTGTTAGAATTAAAGCTGGGACCCAGTGTTGCAGTTTAACAGAATATCATAGAGAGGAGCCCTACAGGTATACATATCAAGTCTTCCCCCTCTTTTTCTTGACTTGCTTATTATGTGGAAATCAAATTAACTTCTGTTTGTACTTTCAAGCTATTGTAGCTCTTATGCTTTATTCTTCTACTGGGGTAAGATCTTATCATTAGGTTGGTCATTGTTCTGCTGTTAAGGCAGCCGGACTCTGAGTGCAGCACAGCCTGTGTCAGGCTGCCTGGAAATGGAAACAATTCTTCTTTCCACAGAAGAGCCCCCATAGCAATATTCAGCTGTGGCTGACCCCAGCCAGTGCTCCACTGAGGAGCAGCACATGCTGTGGGAGTGCTGTAGAACTTTGTTTCCAGCACCTTCAAACTGACACTCAGCTAAGTCTAAATTGTATCCAAGGAGTTTATTGGCTCTGGCCTTGTCTTTGCAGAAGATGCTAACTAATATTTTTCCACAGCAGACATTTGGGTTTTAAAGATGTTAAAGTGTTTATTAACACTTGTATGCATGTGTTGATATCTTTTGAATCCAGAAGTCTCTTAGGAATGTGTTACTAAAGAATTACTGCTGTCATAAAAAAAAGAGAAGTCAACCTGTAAGACAAATGTCCAACCAGTGCTCCCTTGTAGCAGTGTTCCTGCTTAGACCAGAAAAGCAGCATGAGTTCAAACCACACATGAGCAAATCAGTGAATTGAATCTGAAGTGGATAAAATGAAAATACCACACTGCAAAGCTGCTGCAAGGCTGTCTGTCTGTAGGAGGGGTTGACTTTGCAGAACTGGTTCATCCAGCAGTAACTGTTTCTGTGTATGTAGATGTCCATCATGGGAAAACCACACTGGAGAATTGTGTGTTACAGTGTGAAACCACTGGAATAACAGTGAGGACATCAGCTGAGCTTCTGATGAAAAACTCAGATCTCTATGGGGCAAAGGTACACACTCATTCTTAACTTTGGCTTATTTCCTAAGTTAAAATAAAGGTTTCTCTTTGGAAATAGTGCAGTCAGTCACAGGGTGGCTTCTGTTGCTCTGGAGAGAACCTTTACAAATTCATTTTGGACAGCTACATGTTTCTGAATCAAGATTGGTCCCAGGGGTCTTGTAGCCTCTTATCAAATCTAGTGAAATGTCTCAGGCTGATTTGTGTGATGATAGGGAAGTGATGCAGTAGCAGGGGACATCTGTGAAATAATCATTGCTGCATAGCTGATTCATGTCCTGCAGTACTTTTATAGGGATTTTCTGCTTTCTCTGCCCATAACTAGTTTTCTCCTTTCCATTTGTTCTGCAAGTGAAATACCCTTTTTGGACACCTTTGATTCTTACAGAGGAATGCTAAACAGAAAAATGGACTCTGATTTGGATATTTTGAAAAATGATGGGGCTTGAGGTGTTGAGAGGGATGACTAAAGCACAAGCAAGTAAGGCAAGGCTGTTCAGCTGCTCTTCAGCAGGCCTGCTGTGGGGCCTCAGCCTTGAGTAGTGCTGCTTGAGATGGGTGACAAAGCTGTGAAGCTGAAGGGGTAACAGTTTTGCATTGTGCAAACTGGTAGATGGACACAAAGATGTTCCATGGAGTGGTCAAGTTCAATGGTAAATGTGCCTAAACTACTTGTGAACTGCTAGCAGCTATATCTTACAGGGTAAAAATGTTCCTGAATCACTTGTGAACTGCTACCAACTGTCTCTTGTAGGGTGCTGGTGTGGAAATCTATCCAGGAAGTGCATGCACCCTGCTGCGCAATGGGATCCACCACTGCAAGGAGGGAATACTGGTCAAGGTCAGTCCCAGTCACAAGGTACTGGTTTGCCAAAAGCTAATCCCTGCTACAGTTAGTGCCAGTGGGTTTGGCTTGGCTCAGAACCCTGCTGTGCTATGCTGGAACTCTTATGTGTTGGACATGGTGCTTGCCTTGATCCTTGCCTTGCCTTGCCTGGATGAACCAGTTCTGCAAAGACAAACCCCCCCTACAGACAGACAGCCTTGCAGCAGCTTTGCAGTGTGATATTTTCATTTTATCCACTCCAGCGATCACCTGATTTTATTTCTTATCTGCCAGATGGAGAAAATGCCTTTTGCAATGTCTCCTGTGTAGGCAAATAATCCTGCTCTGACTAATACAGAGAACTGGTTCTACCTAAAACTAGAAGGTTTTTGTGTCCCTTTAGCTGGATATGACATTTTAGATTTCTCTTTTGTTCTGTAGAACTTCTTAGATGAGGATTACGAGGCTCCCAAGATTACCATGGCTAATAATATGATCCACAATAATGAAGGATATGGTGTGGTCCTGGTTAGACCAGCAATGCCCTCTGAAATGAAGGATGCTTCAGCACAGGGAACAAAAGGTACTTTTCTTTTCCTAGAAGGAACTCCTGAAACTACTAACAAACTCTAGTATATCCAAGTTTTTGGATTGCATACTTCATAACTTGTACTTGAAATTTGTGGCTGTCATGAAGTACTTAACCAAAGAGTGGGATGAGTTGACAGTGTTAAGATTGAAGAAAATTAATTCCAGGATTTTTTAATGATGTGTCTGCTTTGCATGACTGTTGATGACATTCTGTTTCCTGCCTTAGGGAATACACAGCCTACCCAGGCAGGTGATGAGGCAGCCTGTGCAGAGGGCTCCAGGCAAGGACAACCTGGATGTGTAACTGATGACTTGGAGCTTTGTAAGCGAGCTGAGACTTCTGAACAAAATGAAAACAACTCTGAAATTGCAAATGTACTCGGAGCTTCTTCTTCAAAGAAGAGACAGATACACAAGAAAAGACTGAGTGAACTGGGATTTACAGAAGCTGATGACAACTTAATGTCACAGGAAATGTTTGTTTCTGTTGAGGGCAATCAGTTCAAATGGAATGGGAAAGGAAGTTTTGGTGTCTTTTTTTTCTGACTGTCTTGACTCCTGCTGGCATTGCAGTAGGATTTGTATATTTATTGGTTAGGGCACATGCCAAGAGTTGTGCCATGGTGTTATGCTTTTTTTACCCAAGTGTAATCCCTATTAAAGGACTGCGGCTAAAAACTCACTTGGTTCTTCTGTCCATCTTCTCCACACCTTAAATCTCCTGGATGAGCTGCCTTTGGGTAGCACTGCTTTCCCTTGCATTTCATTTTAAGCCTGGCTGAGCTCTTGACAATGTCTTGTCTCTGTTTTTAAAATCAGCTTTATCATCAAAGGGCAGAATGGGTCATCTGGTCCTACCTCCCTGCTCCAGCAGGGCCCTCACAGAGCTCATGGCCCAGGATTGTGTCCAGGATTGTTGTGGAATGTCCCCAGTGAGGGAGACTCCACACCCTCCATGGGCAGCCTGTTCAGTGCCTGGTCACTGCACAGAAAGTTCTTCCTCATGTTCAGGTGGAACTTCCTGGCCATCAGTTCCTGTCTGTTCTCTTGTCCCATTGCTGAGCCCCACGGAGCAGAGCCTGGGCCATGCTCTGCTCCTCCCTTTGGACACTGGCAGACAGGGATGATAGATTGTCATATTTTTCTTTTTGGCATTGTATGATGGAGTAATAGATTGTTTTTCAGTTGTGAAGCTTTGCATTTTCTTTTGGACATGAAAATGTAAGCCTGTACTTGTCTCAGGGCAGATAGATGCTTGATGATTTTAATTAGAATAATTAAATTCAGAGAGAGCAGCTGAATTAGCCAGTTGTTATTAAGTTATTTCAGTGTATCCATTTATGCATGGACATGGCAGTATGGTAAGTTTTATTCTGCCTTTTTGGCCATGTATACCAGGCTAATCCTTGCTGTTTGCTGAATAGTAAAGTGATACAATAATCTCTTGGACTTTTAAAATTGCAATTTCTTTCGAAGTAATAAAGAAATTGCCAAAACCCCCACACAGATGAACATTGGTTTTGTTTTTTCCATTAGGTATATGAGGTACTTGTATTTTTACTCCTAATGAAAAATCAATTCCATCATTTCAATGTAAGGTAACTTTGATAATTTCTGTTTGAGGATGTTTCTCTGCAGTTTTCAATTTAAAAATCATCTGTGTTTATGTTCTTTCCCTGACTGAGAGTAATTTCAGCAGGCCAATAATTATCTTGGCAGTGCTGTTTTAGGATTTTCTTTGACTCTGTTGCTATATTAGCGGGAAAACTTGTCTGAGACGTCTCTAATGTAGTGGGGAAATCATAGTAAAGGCACAGAGGAAATCCTCACTCTGATAAATGTATATTGTAGCACATAAAAAACTGTGATAGGAGCCTTGATGAGACCAATTAATGTCTTTAATAATTAAAAGACCCCCTCAGTCATCCACCTTGAACTGTGTTTCACGTGATCTTTGGATACTTCTTAGAATATAATTCCATTATGGGTTGGAGAGCCATTTTAATTTGAACTGTATCTTACAGGAACATACTGCCTTACTTTTGCTGCTGCAGTAATGCTGTTTGTATAAAACTTTGTATAAAATTGCTACTTCTCTTTTCCTCTCTGCTGGCTGTTGGTCTTTATCAGGAGCAGAAGTCTGGCCTTATCACATTGCTTTTTGAAGATGTGATTGCAATAAAATTAACTACCTGAAATATTTAAGAACATGGGTCTTGGACAACACCAGTAAAATGTTTTAGAAGCTACATCTGAAGCACAGAATGAATGATTGTTTTATTTCTACAACAACTCTACAAATAATGGGGAAAAACTCATCCAGTGATGTAAAGAAGAAAAGATCAATAGCCAGAAAGCTTCTAACCTGGGAAGTGTGTCAGTAAGAGAGGAAAAAAACAGTGGAATAAAAGCCTTAGAAACCAGTTATGCCACCAAATGTTCAGAGAAATAAAATAGCAGGGTGAACTTTCTTGAAGACCAAGTGTTTTAAAGGGAACTTATCTGACTTTGCATTAAGAGAGTTTGATTTAAATTTATACTAAATCCATTACTGTAATGTCAGATTATGTGGAGAGTTAAAAATAAAGCTTAGCCTGCTATGAATAATTCTCTGCTCTAAATTCTGAAATGCTTCAGCCAAAAGTAGGAAGAAATGAACACAGAACAACTGACAAATCTTACCAGAATGCTGTACATGCTTTTCCTTTATCTTACTCATGCCTTTTTTTGGGAGACTTCATTTTCAAATGAGTTAATAAGGGGTTTAGAATTAACCCAGACTAGCATCATAACTTCTCTTGCTTCAGTGTTTTCAAATCCATTAGAAAATAGTGTTCTGGAGTGTATTAATGACATCCTGGGGGTAAGGGGTTGGAATGCTGTGCTCTCTTTAGATGTGCTGCTTTGTAACATGCAAGGTTTAAAATCTGTTATAAATGCTGGAAGGAGATTAATGCTGCATTTCAGGTGTAGGAAAATAGCTATAACTTTCCTATTTTGTCTTCTTATACTTCAGCAGGGAGGGCTAGAGCTTTTGAGTATATTCCTTTTTACAAGAAATTCAACATTTTTAAAGAGGAAACAAAATATCCATAGAGGGCTTTGACTTTCACATTATCTCCCCAGACAAAACAGGCACAGCTGACTGTTCTACATTCTGAGGGCATTCCTAAGCTTTCATGCCAGATTGCAGATGTCTCTCTAATTGGACTTTCATTTTCTCTAAACTCTTTGATTGTATAAAAATATTTGTAATTTTGGAAAATATTTACTCTGTAACAGAAACAACACCTAGATGTTTTACAAGTGAATTTAGGACAGAATGCTCCATTTGGTGTCCCAGAACAGACACATCATAGAGTAACAATGTGCCAGAACTGTTAAAAATTCAGAGTGAAAATTCAGTCTCTTGCTGTATTCATGGTGGTGCCATGTGCTCCATCTGTTCTGCTAATGCAGGCAGTAAAGCACACATCTTGCTGTGATCCAGTGACTTTATTAAGGCAGAGATCTGTCTGCATGTGAAATATGATTACATAAACAATTCATATAGTCTAGGTCTAAGATTTCTGCCAAGCACTTACTGCAGCTGGTTACTATAGAAACAGGCAAAGGAGGCTGCTTTCAATTTGTTACTTCACTGTGTGTGTGGCTTTCTATTTTCTTGTATTTTGCTTCAGATGGGAAACATGCCAATGTAAGCTCATGTGAGCCAGTGCCATGGGAAGTACAGCACTTTTCTTTCCCTTGTGTAAATCACTTGTTTGTGGGAGTGCTCTGCCCAAACCCTCTCGGTTTCCTCTGTCATTTTTGTGTGTAAGCCCATATTGTCAGCAGCACTGGTACTGCATTTGTGCTCCTTCCCTCCTGGAACACATCTCTTAGTTGTTTTTTTAAAAAAAGAAAAACAAAACAACAACCTGCAGTAAATCAAGGTGAACACACCAGGAGAAGTGAGTGGACATAGAAAGTGCCTGTAAAACTTGACAGTTACATATATCAAGACACAGGGCTTTCAAATTAGGGCACAGAGGAGAAAGTCACAGCAGCTTCATTGACTGGAATAGTACAGCCAGAGAGGAAGGCAGTGAGTAAAGGGTAGGGTAAGTGTCAGTGGAGAAAGGGATGATCATGGGTGAAGGACAATTGTGCTTTTACACTGAACCTTCTTCCTTGGGAAATACTCAGCGAGGGAAAACCACCAGTTCACAGGAAGGGAAAGAGCTTCACAAGTCACTTTGCAAAGCTGCTCAGGGCTTTCCACCAAACAGTGATGATTTTGCACAGGTAAATTGGGCAGTCTTTGCAGCCTGAACAGCTCCTATGAAATATAGAGTGCCAAATGAGTGCAGGTGTCCTCGTGTGCAGGGGAGCTTGGCAGAAGCTGAAAGCAGCCACATCCCTGTGGCCAGGGACCTCATGGCTCTGTCTGGGAGAGGATTTACTGTACTGACCCAGCCATACCTTCTTTATTCTGTGTGATTCTGCTCCTCCTCACCTGCTAGAAGTGAAAAACCCCTGACAGACACTGCCAAAAATGAGAATTCATTTAGATATCTCACCTGCATACAATGCAATGCAAAGTAGTTTAGTTGTGTAATTAAAAGCTACATTTACTGCACAGTCATATCTGATCTTTCTGATAAGATTCTGTGGAAAGTTTCAATTTCTTGCCAACTCTAACATGTCCCTCCTGTATGTACAACAGGGAGTGGAATGCTGCAGAAGCCTTGAGGTCTGTATGGTCTTACCTTACCTTAACTTTCATTTAATCACAGTATTTAGTAATGATTGATTTGAAATTATTATGGCTATCTTGTTAGAAAAAAATTCATAATGGAAATACAGAATGTTAACCCAAAGAAGATTATTTTGCAGTATTTGTGCTCCAGCAGATGTTTCTCTTTGATAAGTGCTGCAATCAGTGCAAAGAATAGGGAGTTATATCCTTTCATGCTGAAATGTGCATGGAAAGCTTTTCCATTTTATTTAAAAAAAAAAACAAAAAAGGTTTGTGGGTTAAAAAAAAATCCAGCTCTACCCTGTGATTCAGAAGACTGGCAGGTGAAAGCTGCCTCCTGATGACCTTACTCATTCAGAAAAAGAACAGGAGTAATTTTCTTTTTCAATAGAAAATCTAACATATGCTTAAAATTCATCTTGTGACTGGGATAAATTAGCAATACTTACATGAGCAGTGCCTTTGTTCAGGAGATAGGGTGCACAATCTGCAGGAGTTCAGGAGCAGAGCTGCCCAGTCATGGAGGCTTTCAGTGGCACAGGGACACACAGCAATCCTCCCAGCAATTCTGTGTGCAGGACACAATCTACCCAGCAAAACCACAGACCTGTGCCTCTGGGTGTTGTTTACCACCTCTATTCCAGATCATCCATTTGGCTTTGTTTTGGTGGTTTTGTTTGATGAAGTCGTGTTGGAACCCAGGGCACAGGGAATGTCTCTCTGCCTGTTTTAAGAAACTCTGACCCTCAGCAGAACACTGCTTTTAACCTTTGTCCCTGGGAAAAATTGCCAAAACTTTGGGATGAGTTAGAGCACACAGGTAGTAATATGTAGTAGTAGTAGTTTTTCACAGAGTGTATCACAGAGTGAAGAATTTAGGGTTTTAGGATTTTAATATGAGAGTGAACAGGACACAAGATGGAGGATTTTGGGTGTTGTCCCTTCTTCCTTCTTGTCCCTTTTCAGCTCCATTTTCTGTAGTTTCTGTAGTTCTCCATTTGTGGTAGAATATTATTGGTTAGTGTGAGTAGTAATGTGGAAGTTACATGTATAGATTAGTAGAAGTTACTGGTAGAAAAGTAGAAACAAAGTATGTGTTAGAACATAATTGAGTTACACAGCTTTAAAAGGCCTTGGTTTTGGGTGCTCAGGGCCATTTTGTCCATTTTGTGCCTCGCTCCCAGCATGCTCAGTCTGGTGTGCAGACGGTGCTGAAGTTAAGAATAAACAAAACCCTGAAGACCAAGAGAAAAGAGAGTCCAGCTCATTCTTCACCCTTGCAAAAGAACTCAGCAGTGGGAACTCCCTCCAAAGGGCCCAGGGGGTTGGGTTCCCACACTTGTCAGGACCAAAAAAAACCCGACAAAGTTGGACAGATAGAATGTTTTCATATTGTCTGTCAAATTGCAGAGAAAAGTTCTTTACAGAATCTTGAGGTATTACTGTTACTCTTTAGACATACTGACAGTAAACCAATTATTCCTTCTTTAATTTCTATCCTCTGGACAGGTTGTAGTTTTGAGCAAGTATTTAGCTTCTTATCACATCTTTATTTGGGTTTTCTAGCAGAGTCCTGTGAAGAATTCTGTCACAGGCCTTTTGTGAGCCCGAACAGGTCCTGCCAGCTGGTTTTTGTGTGGTTACTCTGATAAAATTCACATGCCTGATGGGGGCCTGCAGGGAGCATGGCTCATCCCTGCTGCTTGTGTCTGTCAGAAATTGTCATCCTAATTCTGGGATTTGTTATTAAACCATTTCACTGGAAAATAGACAAGTTTGAAAAAAATGTTTCCTTGCAGTTCAGCATGAGCAGGTACTATATCACTGGTGTGTGGCTGTCCTGGTTGTGCTGTCACACTGATATGAGTCCAGGTAAATTTAACCATGGCATTTATTTTGATGCATTATCAACTCTGTACCAGTTAAATTCAATACCTGTGTTTCTGCAGAATTAGTCATCAAAGATTCTTCTTCTGAAGAAAGCAGTGGTTGCAAAGCAATTTTTAAGTCATATTTTTGTTAGTTCCAAAAGCTAATAGACTTCTTCAGATACTGAAGCAGAGCAAGAATGTAGAATCTCATTCATTATATACTTCAGTATATAAAGAATGAAATTATATGGGAGTGAAAATCTTTCTCAAAGCTGGGCCAGATTTTCATGTAGAAATTGGATTATAGATAAACAAGTGCATTTCTTAAGGAGGCATTGATGAGCTTAACTGTGCTTGAATAACCCTTCTGTTTTGTTTTGGTAATTCCTGAGGATTCATGTCTGGGAACGTTAAGAACCAAGCATGCTCCTTTTCCCCTGGCCCTGGATTCATTCATGCCTTTCATGCTTTTATCCAGGAATGTCTTTGGGGGTTTTAAATAGCTGCAGCCTAAGCTCTCTGAGTCACTGGAGGAGAAATGGAGACAGCAAATGAATACTTAAAAAAACTTGTAGTAGCAAGGATTTTTAAATTGCATAAATTTCACAGGCATTGATTGCTGTGCTTTCAGCAGCTACTGAGATGCTCATCAGCCTGTTCTGTAAGGACTAACCCCAATGGAGCAGGGTTGCTGCCTATTTCACTTACAGGATCCTAGGAATCAGTCCTTTGCATCCATCTGCTTTTTATGGGCACAGTTGATCTTACAGAAAACTTGTTGGTTTTTAAGTAAGTTTCTTGTAAGTTTTACTAATTTTATTTGTCTGCCTCCTTGTGCCTGAAATTTTTTCCTTGACCATGACTTTTCATCAAAACAGAATAAAACCCTTTTCCAAAATTAAGAAATGTATTTTTCAAAGTCCTGTGGTTTAATAATCTATGTGTGCTCACACTTTGTGGATTTCTTTTTTCTTAGAATGTAGTGAAAAATGTTGTGCTCTAATATGAGAATTTGTAATGTTTTCATTCTCGTATTACACCTCTCTGTCATTTTATGTGTTTGGATATGTTTAGAAACAAAATTAAGATTGAACAGTAGTTAAGAAATTTCAAATTTATTGCTCTGTGTACAGCCACATTTTTCAGTAGATACAACTATGGTCATTCTTAGGCAGAAGGACACCCAAGGATTACTTTGTTCTGTAGTTTGAACGACAATTCAATGAGACAGCACACATGAAATGCATGAGAGAGAGTAAAAATATGGTCTTTTAGCACAGAAATATTTTTAGTTGCTAATTTTTATTATGTTGTCAAACAGCACAATGCATTAAATGATGACAGTGATACATGGTGATGCCACTGGTAATGTTTAATATGAGGTTTTTCTTGCACTGGATACTTAAAGCCTCTTTCTGTGGACAGTTAATCTGCATTAACTGTGCTTAAGAAAAGAGGATCAGTCAAAGAGCTGTCTATTTTAATTGTAATCAATTTAGGAAAGCTTAGAGCACCATGTGGGGGAGAGCTCCATCATAATTTGAGCTGCAGATGTATGAAGGAAACACAAGCTAACACCAAAAACTCAGAGGGAACTGACCTTTTCTGCAGAAGGATATAAAGTAAAGATGATTTAGAATGAGCAGCCTTGAGTTAGAGCTCTGATACCCATCCAGGCATAGCAGATAACCAAGAGATTTATGGGAGGGCTGGCACTGCTCAGTGTCTCTTGCACATTTGGGTCCCTCAGGACAGTGACAGTGGCACACATTCCCATCCCTGGAGCTGCTGTGCTTTGGTTCCAGCCACCCAGAACACCTGCACACCTCTCTGGATTGGCTCTGGAATGTGCCAGTGATGGCACAGGAGGAATTTGTAACACCACAGAGAGCAGCTTACAGTGGCACAAATTCCTTCTCAGCCTCCTACTGCCTTGGACTCGTGGCAGCTGCTTTCCCTTTCCTTGGCAGAGTCACACACAAGCAGCATCATCAGGCTGGTTTGTGCTGACATGGGGGCTGTGCTGTGTGAGGGAGAGAAAAGGCTTTGATTCTCCTTGCTCTGAGCCAAAGTGCTGATTCCTGGGCTCCACTGCCCCTCCAGCTCCCGGCCCAGCACCAGCAGCTCTCCCAGTTACAAACATTTTGGTAGCTGCTCTTTCCAGCTGAGAACCGTAAGAGTGCTGGATAAGGCAGCAACTCAGTGCCAGGAATGGCTGGGGTGAAATGATTTTACACATGCATCCTTTTCTGTGCCTTGTGAAACCCCCTCAGTGCTGGCAGACAGAAACACCCAGTGTGAACCCCTGGTTATAATTTTGAGCTGAAGGAACATTGTTGTACACACAGTTTGTGGTAATTGGGAGTGGGGCTGTGGTGGAGCCTCCTCCCTGATGGGCTCCAGCTGTGTGGGACAGGTGCCTGACATTGAAGGCAATGAGCCAAGCACTGACCTAGCACAAGAAGGCACACAGGTGAAATGCATTTGAGATTAAATATATAAGGGGCTGCACTGAAGGGCCTAAGAGAAGTTTTCAGCCCTCTGAAGGGGCAGCTGGTTCTGCCCTTCCTCAGTCTGCCTGTGGCTCCACTGTCCCTCTGCTATAAGTGCTGGTCGTCTGCCACAGAACCTTTTATTTTATTTTAATGTAACACACTCCAGTTCAGCAGGTAATTTCTATTTGTCTTATGTATTTTTGTGTCCAGGCTACTCTGTTATTACCTTTTCCTTATACTATTTTTCCTCCTGCTGAACATAACTATGAGCCACTGTTAAAGGTACTACAACCATTTTCTTCAGTTAGCAAAGGACATAATTGTCTCCAGTAAGATTTAAACTTGTTCTTCAAAGCTTAAGTGTTCTCCTAAACTGCTGTCTGCCTGATAGCAATCAGAAATGGATATTCATTCCATCGATTCACTACCTTCAGAAGGATGAGCTTTCTCTTGTTTCAGAGGAAGACTATTTATGAAGCAATTTAATAAGAGATATAGATAAAGAGCAAAACCATAAAGCTGGGGTTTCTTCAGTTGCCTTGGTAAAGCAGCCAACATTATGTTCTTTGCATTTTAACTGATCTAAAACATTTCCTTCTGTACTGGTGTAAAAAGTGCACAAACTGCTCAGTCAAGAATCTTTGGAGAGTCCCCTCAGCTGTAGCAGTGCTGTTCTTCTTCACCTAAACTCTGAAAAAACAGGATTTATTTGTGCTAACAAAGTGTTTGCAAATCCATGCACTGGCTCATTGAAACTTTCCCACTTGTTTAAATGCTGGTTTTTATTTCCATAATTCTAGATCTGCATTTTTAATGATTTTTTTTTAGTGTTATGTACTATTTGATTGCTTCCTTCAGTAGAAGCCAGCCCAGTCTTTTCTTGTTGTCTTTGATGGGACCCCTCTTGCTGATCAGGACGTTCAGATGGAAATACTACCCACATGCATTGGGCATATAAAAAGCTTTCCTAGAATTTCTCAGAACCGTAAACCACCTGTTTAAAAAGCCACTGCTGTCTGAAAGTTCATCTCTTGATTTCCACGTGCTGAAGATTTCAGTTGCCTGTGGCTGGTGCTGTCTCTGTACCAGCAGACATGGCTTACCTTCCTTTCCATGTGGTTTTCTGCACTTTGGGCAGTTGAACTCTCCAGCAGCAGGACAGAGTAGAGTGAAGATGGAATGAAAGCTCCATACGGATTTGAAACAAACCAGGAAGCAAACATCTTTAGAAAACATGCTTGGATTTGAAGTGAAATGCTCCTAAAATACCAGCACACACTTCAGGCTTTCTGATTGCTGCCAAAGTGCAATCTGTCACAATGCAAGCATTACAATATCTGCTGCAGATATTTTGAGAGCTTAAATAAGGTAATTAAGAAGGGTGTGTGATAATGTGGTTGGCAGTCACAGAAGTGAGCTGCAAGCTAAGGATTGTTTATTTCTTGTCTATAGAATTTTGTAATCAGCTTTGACTACTTTTACTAGTGAACCCTGAGCTAGGATGAAGCTTTCCCCCAATATTTTCTGTAACCATTAAGCCTCTCTTCTGAGGTGCCTTTAAAACGTTCAAACAAATGCAGGGGCAGTTTGGTGTATAACCAGCATGTTTTGGTGGTCCTTGGCAATGGTGGTGTTTCCCATGGCTTTTGGACACTGGTTTGCCATGGTTCCAGAAAAGGAAAAGGTACTTAAAGAGGTGACTGCAGTGGGGTGTAACAGCTCAGAGGTGAACCAAAGGTGCACAAATCCCCCTCACCAGCACTTTCCACTTCTTCATAAAACACTTCAAGCTAGAGAGTTGTTCCAAAGCCTGCTGCCATTAGTGAAAGTACATTAAACATAGCAGCCAGGGAGTACACCTGCAGTGCAAATATAAAAATGCAAAGTTTCTGCAAAACACTTTACAGATCAGGTTGATAGGCTGCGAAAAACACAGTGATTCCTGAGCAGTCTGGACATTTATTTTTCACCTTTTCAGACCATTTTATATATTAGAGAATTTCCAGGTGAGACTGCGAGGGGCTTTTTTGGTATCCAAATGTAAACTTCTATGTATTTTATAGCTCAATATTACATAAATGTGTAGCTGGTACAGTTAAAAATCATTCTAATAAATACTGCTCTTAGAGTTATTAAATGAAATGAACTGACAACATTGCTAATTTTCCTAGCTGGCACAAACCTGCAATTCAGGTTAAGTATTTTCCCAAAGATCAACACTGTATTTTATTATCTATTATTTTCTTGCTTATGTGTTTGGTAAATAACACCATTTTATGACTAAATTATATTTCTAGTTTTATAAACGACTTTACCATGGAAAACTGTGGGGTCTGACATGCAACAAGTATTTCCCATGAGACATCTGTGAATATAATTTTGCGATTGGTTTAGTGGACAATTATTTGGCTGGTGTTAGGATTTGTTTGAAGGTTTGAGATCCGTAACCACTAGAAGGCACTCTGGTATAAAACTTCCTTCAGCTGCCTGCAAGCCCCGCTGTACGGACGGACAAAACATCAACAAACAGACTGGCTTCAGGCGATTTCTCCCTAAAGAGAGTGGTGGTCGCTCAGATTTGGGGTGCTGCCCTGCAGAACATGGCAGAACAGCCCAGATTCGGGGTGATAACCTGCAGAACGTGGCAGAACACTCCAGATTTGGGGTGCTGACCTGCAGAACATGGCAGAACAGCCCAGATTTGGGGTGATAAGCGGCAGAACAGCCCAGATTTGGGGTGATAAGCGGCAGAACAGCCCAGATTTGGGGTGATAAGCGGCAGAACAGCCCAGATTTGGGGTGCTGACCTGCAGAACAGCCCAGATTTGGGGTGCTGACCTGCAGAACAGCCCAGATTTGGGGTGATAACCTGCAGAACAGCCCAGATTTGGGGTGATAACCTGCAGAACAGCCCAGATTTGGGGTGATAACCTGCAGAACATCACTCCCACAGCCACCCCAGGTCTGGGGGAACGCAGGGCTGAGCTGGGTGTGGGTCCTGCTGCATCAGCAGCACCTGGGAACAGGAGGGCAGGGGCTCATGGCAGGGTGACAGTCATGCTATGAGATGTTTCCGTTTAGTGTGCAGTTTGGAAAACAATAGTTTTCAAGTTGAAACACCATTAAAATAAGTGATACAATATACAACATAAGTCTTTCCCTTCCATTCCCTTTTTTAAGATCTCATTTAAATATATTATTTTGAATAATATCTTATTCCCCCTTATTTTTGTGAAATTTAGCATTATGACAAACTCATAATTAGCAAAATGTAGGAATTTGCTAGATTGTAGCAGAAAATCGGAAGAACTTGAACTTGAGCTGTTTGTGCCTTTCATCAGTCCTGATTTTCTTCTTTTTCCTCAAATGTGATCTTTTCTGAAGATTATTTTTTCCTTACCCTACACCCTCACCTTCCCCTCACTGAGTCTCATTAAAGCCCTGTCAGCGAGGACAGAGGGAAAAATCTCTTCCAAGAGATTTACTACTTATATTACTTTTTCTTTCTACTTCTAAGTTTTTGAATCAGGATTAGTTGTCGAGGTTGGACCATTGGTCCCTCTGAGGTTATCCTTTCCTAGACCTGTGTTAAGAGATGAACCTCACTGCTGTCAATTCCAATAACATGATTTTGCATATTAGAAGTCTTCAAAAATGTTAATTCTATGCTAATTTTTTTTTAATTTCATGCAGACTAGTTTCAGAAAAAGTTAATGTCTGTGCTCTGGAGGAATATGTCACATTTCATTGCTTTTTGACATAAATTTTTTTGAGTTGTAGGAAAAGAGATTTGCAAGGATATACCATAAGGTGCTCTTTATATAAGTGAGACACAGATCTCTGTGTGATCATCAATTAATTACACATAATACTAGCTCATGTAATCTGGTTCCAAATACATTATCCACAACCAATTCTGTTGCTGTCATTTCCATTTAATTACTAGGAACCCTTACTGAGATGGGAGAAAGTTGAAATCAATGCTTTTGTGGAAATGTAGGACTGTTTAGAACGTACTAGCATTTCAAATTAAAACCTCACAAAATATGCTTTTTCTTCCAGAAATCCAAAGTGCAGAATAGGGGTTGCCATTAAATCCAAAGAATAAAATAGTTTAGTCTTTGACAAGAGCTGAAAAAATGCTTTTATGCCAGCGTGAAGAATCCAAGTGGTGAAATCCTTGGGAAACTCTACTGGCTTTTATTTTTATTCAGTGATTGAAGGCAGGCTGCTGAGCACCTGCTGCAGCCTGGCACTCGGGCATTGGATGGATTTCCAGTGGAAGAGCATCCAGAGAGAGGAGCTGACTTTGTCAAGTCAGCTTGCTGGAGTGGGGGCCTTGCCCCTGGAAGTCTGAACTTTGTTAAACTCTTTTCTTCTTGCCCTAAAACCTGCCTAGGAGGGGTGATAGATCTGCCATTTAGTGCAGAGAGGTAAATCTTTAAACCATGGTCACTTGTGACCAAATCATATCTAGAGGAATGCTACACTTGGTGGTTTTTGTGGTTTTTTGTTTTTGGTTGTTTTTTTTTTTTTTTTTTTTAAATCACAAAAACCTATTGATTCACAGGGATTTCTATGTCAGCTGAGACCATCACCTGAAGACTGTTCACATATTTCTAGAATGATCAGGATTCCAGCAGCACTGCAGCACTTTTCAGCCAAGCAGGTGTGAAGGTGTTTTGCTTGGAACTCTGGCCCCCACTTCCCCAAAGAGAAAGGCAGGAATTGTTACCTTCTGTTACTGGTAGCAAATTATGGGGATATCTCCAGAGTAAAAGCAAACAATTTAGGCCCACCATACATTGCATTTTTTTTTTCCTTTTTCATTTCTTCCACCTCTTCACTTCATTTATTCCACAGAATCAGCAAGTTCTAAGTTGCCTTAGGAATATGGTACTTTTTCTGTTTAGATTTTTACCTCTAAATGTAAGCAAAAAAACCCATTTCTTTTCTTCCAATTCCCAAATTGCAACTTTCAAGACACAATTTTTTTCAGCCATTCAAAATAATGTGTGATTTTGAGACTCGATCCTTTTGAGCCATGCTTATTTCTGATCAGTAACTTGAAACAGCCAAGAATCTTTCTGCTGCCTCCTAAGCCTGTTGTGTTTGTGTGCTCTGCCAGCTGGAGGAGCAGCTCTTTGCTAAGACTTGCTGGGCAGTAAGAGCTGCAGCCCTGTTGAGCCTCAAAGCCAGATTTGCCATCTCCCTGATTTCCAGTTGTTCAGGCAGAACCATCCTGCTGGTCTGGCAGTTTGGATTCCACCTCTTGAGAGGTGTGTGATAGCTGATATCTGTAAATAAATGTACCAGGTCTGTGCTGGCACTGGTAAAAAATACCTTTCAACTTCCAGAAAATTGGATCTTTATACAAGTGCACTGATATAATTAAAATTTGTGCCTGAATGTCTTCATCTCTCTGGCCCGTAGTTACAAGGACACTGAAGTGAGATGTTTTATAAGGAATGCTCATAGTCTGTAAATTTGGAAATGGTTTTCCTTTGAGGAACAGATCTGCCTAGTGTAAAATAATTTATATAAATACCATCACTGTCATGTAGTAATTTGCATCAATATCCTTTGAATCTTGCTGTATCTAATTTTGTGAGGAAAGCTCCAGCCAAAGGATCTGGTAAAAACTCTTGGGCTTACTCTGGGTACAAAATTAGCCCAAGTCCTGGCTCTTACTATGGTTTTGCACAATTCACTGGTATCTTTAGGAAAGCCAAATCTTTCCCATCTCCTGTAAGTATCATACTACAAGTATTTCTGCTGTTGTTTTTCCAGTGTTCTTCTGACAGCAGAAAAAAACCCCAACCACTCTTAGGAAGTCAAACTCTTGTTGCAGTTAAAATCTTGAGAAGGAATATCACAGTCCTTCAATTCTGAAGACAAAGCTTTGAGTTACTGTGATGAAGGTAAGGACACAATCTTTTTATAAATCAGCATGTGCTTAAATTTTGTAATGGATGCTGATGGATGATGAGTAACTGGAAGTGAGAATACACACTTGCTTCTATTCATTGTTTTTATTACTGTGAAGTAATGATCAAACACATTTTTCTGCTTTTTCTTAGGTTAGGCCAGAGTTTTTTTTCAAACTCTTTTATCTTTAGAGGAATGTTGCATGATCTTCAGTATAATACAGTCATGACAGAGACTTATTTATTGTATATCTAGTAATTTTTATTCAGACCTACTGGCTGTCATGGACAATGTGAAATGTGGATGCATAGTAAAAAAGTGATATTTTTCTAAGCACAGGCTACTGATGGTGCCAGATTCATGTGACCAGCTGCAAGCCCTGTTTCCATTCTCTTCTGTCATGGCTCCTATTTTTTAAGTTAATGATTATTTTATTTTAAAAAGCTGTCTACACAGCAGGAAAACCACATTCTCCTCTTCTTTGTCCACACTTTTTCCCTCTGCTAAGAGGTCAAGCCTTGCAGAAGAAAAATTGGCACATGAAGCATCCCATTGACCTTTACACCAAACTAAACCCCCTCATACACTTAATCTGTTACCTTGATGGACAGTCATGGTTGCAAGTAGAAGATGCCCATCATTTCTTGTGTTTCCTGGCAGAGAGAATGAATCAAATTGCTGGGATAATGAACCATTTAATGACTTGTGTGTTGATTTATCAGATGGTGCTGGAGAGGCCAGTTTAGGAGTATAAAGCCATAAGTCACAGTGTTGCTGCACATGGCCCATGAGGCTGCTTGGCTCCCTTGCTGTGAATTGCTGGGTTAATCAAGCCATCATTGGGGTGTGAAAGCACTGAAGTGCCTCCTTTTCATTCTGGTGTGGCATTTAATCAAAATAACAATTTGTTTGGTTTTTTTTTTTTCAGGTTTTGAAATAGTTTAACATGATAAAATTGACATTTTTGACTTTCATAATGAGGAAGTTTCATCCTGGGCTGAAGGAATATAATAATAGTGGGCACAGGGATAGGCTGTACAACATAATAATGGATCTGAGTTGGGTTCTCTGTGCAAGACTGGTAAAGTTTTGTGCCCTAGCTTCTCTGCTTGAGTAAGAATACATCCATTTAACTGGTAAAGATGATACCAATGCCCCCACTGTAAGTAAGAAATAACTCTGTGGAGTTCCTCACTAAGATGAGCTTTTTCAGGACTTGTTTTATGGAGATGTAGTTTAATTCTTAATTTTAAAGATAATTTTTAGCTGATCTCTGGCAAAATCTGAGAGAAATGTAGCCTGGAAATACTATTAAAAACCCTCCTACAGACAAATTACAGGAAACCTGATATCCAGATACTCTTGTATACGGTTACAGAGGAAAATTAAGTTTAACTTGGTTTGTTTTGGAAAAAAAAAATCAATGTTACCTGCTATATAATTGTATTTTATCTTCAGGAGCTTACTGATTGCAGTGGGGTGTTTTGTTTGTTTCACTGTTGGTACTGATAATTTTTTTTGTTCTGTTTTGGGGTTTTATTTCACTCTGCAAACATTTTGCCAAAGTAGGTTAACTCTTGACCTTTCCTCAAAACTGTTTAGCACTTCTGAATAAATTCTTGTGCTTGCCAAGGGAAGTAATTCCATGTATTTCCTGTTGGCTTTGCACTGTTTGCCTACTGGCAAGGAGAAATGTGCTATGGGGTTCAAAGCCCCTCCAGTGCCTCCAATCCTGAGGTGTTTTCCTGAGTTTTGTCAGCTGGCAGGCCACATCTTGCCCAGAATTTTGTCAAATTATCTCACTGATGTGAGCAAATTATGCTTAAGAAATTATATTAGTCATGATCAGACTCCTTTATCTGAAAAGCAGGGAGAGCTGTGGGATCCAAAATGAGCTGCAAGATTTTCTTTCTTTTTCTTTTTTTAAATTTTGGCTAAAGTAAGAAGCACTTTTTTAAATGATTTTTTTTTCCTTAATCTAAAAGAAATTCAATAGTCATTGCTGTGGTCCAGTTAATTTACTGTCACATTTTTTGGTATTTTTCAGAAGGGGTTTCTATACTACAGATCACAGTGAACTTGGGGAAAAACAGAGTAAACTCAGAGGTTGTAAACATAGAACATGTTCATGATTTGATATTCACTACACTTCGCTAAGTACTAGCTTTGATGATGGAAAAAAATCTCTTTTTGTGCAGAGATAGGACAAACATCTCTATTTCAGCTGTTCTGTGCACTTGAACTTCAAAATAGATCAGAAAATGGTACCAGTTCCATAGTGCAGGGACTGCAGGATGTGTGGTCTGAAGTGAGCACAGAGTTGGGTGAAATGATCAGGAGTCAGGCCTGAAAGTCTCTCACTTTCCTGTCATGCAGTGGATAATTATTTACATGCTAATTAGGTTATTACTTTTCTCCTCTTTCCCAGGATGTACTGTTCCTTTAGTGCCAGTTTTTACTGCCTTCCCCCACCTTGTGACATGCTAAAATAGCTGTGAATCTGATAAACCAGCAAGGAGAGCCACATAAAGGCCTCTTGTTAAATAAATAGAAATGACAGGGTAAGAGATTTTCCTGTCCTGATTTGGGAGCCTCTAGAGATCAGTATAAGTGAACATTTCAGATGCACTGAACACACAAACCTGTGCCTGAGCTGTAGAACAAAATCAATAGGCAGCAGATGAAAATTGTGTTTGTTTCCATAAAAATAACTCCTGGCTGTTTCAGAGTGTTGGTGGTGATAGCTGTTATTATCTGTCAGGTAAAACTTCACAAAAGGGGTTTTCAAAGAAATTTTGTGAGAGTGAGACATGTTTGCTTGCATTTATCTGTGTGTGAGTATGTTATTATCAATAATTAGTTCCTGCACCCTGCCAGTGTGGCTGACCCATTCCAGCCTCTTCTGCAAATGCTTAAATCTACTTATTTATTCACCAAATGCAGTCAGGTCTGTGCAGGGAAATTCCTCAGCTGAATTTTGTTCTTTGGTGTTCCCACAAGTCCTGCACTGTGTAATCTCATGCTTTTTTGAACAACTAATGGTTTGTGTTTTCTTTGTGCTGATTGTTATGAACTATCCCCAGTTCTTGAACAGTTGAGCTGTGAGTCAAGTGCAGTGGTCTCTAGCAAGTTTCTTCAAGTAGAAGCTGAAAAATAATTTGTTAAAATTAGCAAGTGATAGTGATCCAGAGTAAGCCAAAGACTAAGCTTGGTTGTGTGAAGTTACTGCTTTTATTAAGCTGACTCCCAATTTTCACTCATCACCAATGTTTCCTGGATTTTGAGGGAATATTCTAAGTAAAGTGTGTTTATTCAAAGTCAGTCTTGGGTGTTTTATTGTTCTCTTTGCCAACATTTCAGTTCTTTGTGCTGTCATTTCAGCAGATTTGCATTGTTTGAAAAACTCCATGCTATGGATTTTCATATAGCTCCTTCTGATAAAGACTGTGGGTTTGATTTTTTTTCCCTGTGTGTGCTAAATTTGTGCTATTTACCAGAACCTCAGAGATGTGCTCTTTGTGCACTAAGCAAAGGAGTTTTGTAGAAACCCAGGGGCCCAAGAGTTTAGACTACATACACAGAATATTGCCATTGGCTGTAGATTAAAAACAACCTAATAAACAAACCAAAAAACCCCCAATAACAACAAAAAGGAGGAACAACTGCCAGAATTAATTCTGTGAAAGGAAAATTCTCTTAAATTGGTAGCACAGGACTGCCTTCTAGTTACATGGACCTTAGAACTGACTGTAATGGCAGTTTAAATTGAAGGGGTTTTAAGTTGAAGAGGTAAGTAGCAGTGATGAGGGATTTTCTCCAGAAGGAGAACAGAAATTGATATTCATTTTTCCTAAGTTTCACTAAACTCCTGGATTTCCCATTCAATATGCAAAAGCAAAGAACATAGAGCAGAGCTCAGAATTGCTATTTACTGCACAATATATTCAAGTTGTAGCACCTTTTAAACCTGATACCTGATAAAAGCTGTGAATATTTCATTCCATTAGAGGGGCAGAATGACACTTTTCCCCAAAACTTTCCTTTCAGCTGCTTTGGGTGCAGAGAACCCACTGGTGAGAATACAGATGGGCTCAGCAGCAGTGCCTGCATGCACAAGGCATGAGCATATGCGTGTTTTTCTGTTCCTTGCTCACTGTAAATAGTGTACAAAGAACATAATCCATCAGATATGGCTGCTGATTACTGTTCAGCCTGCTTGGCACAACCACACTGCACTGGATTTCTTGTCTGAGGGCAGATTAAAGGTATTAATAACAACCTGATTGCAGAGGATTTGTAGCAAGCAGCTTTGAAATCAAATGATACAAAGGGTACTGCCTATGACAAAGTGTAGATGTGCTGTGAATCCCAACATGCAGCTCATAAAAAAGCTGTAGGAATTCTGAAGTGGGCAGACTCCCACACAGACAGGAGCCTGCAGCACCCAATCAGTTGAAGAGCTGTGCACAAATATATTATTCTTCAGCTTGGAAGGCTGGGTCTATTCCAAGCACTAAGGGTTTTCAGATGCTGTGTTTTACAAGGTTTCAGTAATGAAATGGCTCACTTTAATCTTAACCAAGGAACTGCCAGCCTTTATAACAACACCATATTCCCAAAAAGTGCTCAGCAGTCTAATGAGAACAGCTCCTATTTGAGCGGTGCTGATGTTATGTTCCAAGGAATATTTACAGTGTCTTGATCTATAAAGCTCAAACTTTTGAAGCTACAAGTGATAAATGAGTCTCACTTGCCTCTCTTCATTCTAGAAATGCATCTGAAAGTTTAACCTGTGTCTCCAGCAGGTTAAACATTTTTGAGGATTAAGTGGTTATGGACAATCTCTGGCATGGGCTAAAATGTATTTGGGAAAATGTCCACTGTTTGAAATAAATGTGGTACAGAAAGAATGACAACAGGTTTTGATTTGAGAATCTAAGATAAGATGTGCTGCTTTGAGAAGTGGTATTTCAATGGATGAACCTCAGAAATTCAAATCCTTTTGGGGGGCGGTTAGATCATATTTAGTATTTCAATCTCAGGTCAAAATCGCAGCCCTTTTAGCCTTATTTTGTGCACTTTGCTTTAATAAATGAAAATGCAGAAGTACCCTTGAAGATGCTTGTTTTAACTGCAATAAATACAAGGAGAACAGCCTGTTATTTGACTGAACCTTGTTTTGGTGCAGCTAGTACTTTTTTTTCATGTCCTGAAAATATATTGCTTCTGTCAGTATTGGGATACATGCTGCACACAGATCCTGTGGGGTTTCTGGGTTTTTCTTTTTTTCTGCCCTGCTGTCTGAGTTCATCTCAGAATGACAGAGCACACAATTCACTAACCCAGCATGATTATTTGAAAAGAACATGTTTAAAAAGGCAGTAGCAGTCCTGTGAAACCCGGGGAGAAAGTTCTATTCAATGGGATAATGTTAAAGCATAATTTTTGTGTCAAATTTTAGAAAAAGATGCCATTTTTCTACTAAAGGTTTATTCCTTCTGATGTTTAGTTTTCTGTGACACATCCAAGGTGTTGAATTTTCACTAGAGCCAGTTGGACTTGTGCATATGGAGTAAATATTCATTATTTAAGTGACATATCAGATAATTTTTGCTCATTAATGTTATGTATTTGGAAGAGAGCCCTCACAAAACCCCAAAACAATGCATCAGAGAATCCCCTTGGAGTGTTATTTGTTCATGCACCCCATAATTGGGCTGTTGAGATCTGGGACATCAATGGCACAGATTTCTGGTCAGGAATCCTCATGGGAAGCCCTGCTGCAACGTGGGGGTGATGAAGGAATTTGGGCTCAGGTGTAAGGGCAGCCTTGGCCCCTTGGGAGGGAAATGGAAACCAATGGTCAGTGATTGCAGGAGGTGCCCTGCTTGTGGATCCCTGTCTCTAATTAGAGACTGGCAAGCTCTGGGCTGTAGAGCTGCCTCTCAGCTGGCAGCAGATGCAGTTTGGTAGCTGGTGTTTGGAAGTTTAGAACAGCTTTAGGTGTTTAAGCGATACCTGTTGTCATTTTTCTGTTTGTCTACTTTGTCTTGGTTTCAAATAGTTTTCAATTTCAAGCTGTTTCTGGCTGTAAAGGCCATGCAAGTGCAGCTAGGAAGATGCAGGATGGTTACTCTACCCTCAGGTCCATGCAGGAATGCCAATATTAAATTTAATACTTTATGTATCAGTGCATGTGCATGAAATGGGCTGTGGAGTGGATCTGTTTGTGGGGTCAGGGGCAGCTGTGAGCCTGAGCTCTCAGCAGTGGCCATAAGGACTTTTTCAGTGCTTCTGGTCACTTCCATCAGTATTATTGTTTTGTTGGCATCAGAAGACTACAAATTCCATCAGGAGTTATGGGAATCTACGATGCTTGATGTTTGATTCTGAATGCAGGGATGTTGATGTTGGCCTTTCATTCCTGTCTGTGACACCTGTAATCATTGGAATGCTGATGGCTTCTCCTTGTGGCTTCTCCTTATCACCCACAAAGGTGCATGGAAATGGTTTCAAATGGAATAAATTAGTTGGATGAGAGGGAGAGGGGCTGAGTTCATATCCTGCTTCTCTCCTCTGCCCCATTTTTCTTTAAATTAATTATTTTTGTTCCAGGTCTCACTAAGCTGACTCTACTCACTAGATGATGATGATCAGTAGCTTAAACATGGGCCAGATGTCTGAGGACTTTTGTGACTTCCTTTGGGTCAGCTGCCTGTTAATTATTTAAGCACTTGAAGCTGAAAAAGTGTAGATCTGCAGTAGACAGAATATTTGGTGTAAAATCCTGATTCAGCAGAACTCTAAGAAATCTGGGAAGCTGAAAAAAGCATTGCAAGCTTTAGCATCTGCTGCCTGTGACACTTTGGAGAGAGAAATCTTACTTGCTGTGAAGTTTCAGAAGCAATTCCTTTGATTTTCATCCTACCTGCCAGTGGCAGTGCAGACCTGGGCTGGGAAGGAATGACTGCACTCCATCAAATGTTAGTTAGATGTGTCAGGCCTGAAAACAAATTAAAAAGTGAAGTGGTGGTGAATAAAATCATAATCTTTAATGTATTTGGCCCTGTGAACAAATAGGATCCTAAGTACTCTTTGAAATGTGTAGTGAAATATTTGATGTGAATCCTTTAGTAGTAAAATAATTATTTCAAATCCAATAAAATTAGAGATTTTAAAAAAGCAAAAATATATGTACCTTTTAAATAGACTGGATGAGTGAACAGGGAACATATCTTTCATGTAATTCAATTCTTTAAATGCCTGTTTCTTGAAAATACCCAACATTATGTAGATTAGGTGAAGCCAATAAATGTTTTAACTTTTCTAGATATCTAAGGATTTTTATGTCTTCTGAAACATTAACATCACCACTGGATAAATGGGCTAGGTGTTCCTTTGTGTTAAGGAAAAGCTACATCATTAAAAGGGACAGACAAATGGTGGAAAATGTGCTCAATCCCCATTTTCAGTGTGTTAAAGTGCCTCAACAGAAATAGTGGTACTGAATTAAAGGCATGTGGAAATACTGTGTTATTCAGCAGGGTGGTGTGATGTGGTGATGGAGCTGTTCCTGGTGCATGTGAATTAGCAGTGGCTGGATGTGCCATTGTACACCACTAAGCAAATAACTTCCTTTTCCATAATTGGTTTGCTCTGCCCTTGGAAATGTGTGAGCCTTAAGGACTGAGAGCTAACGACAGCGAGAGGTATGAACACCCAGGGAGCTAAGGGTAACACAGCAGCCTGATGTAAAAATTTAATGAGCTTGCTTTTGACACTGTGATTTGTTTTAGCAAATTTTTCTAGGGAGCAAGGCCAGGAGCCATATGTAAATGAGCTTTTTTTAAGAGTGTGCTTGCCAGACAGCTGCAGGGAGTGTTAGGGTGATGAAATGATGCTGCACATAATGGGGTTAATGAAGATTACAAGTTACTTCCTTCAGGGAGGTGTACTCTGTTCATTTTTTTCTTTTGTTTTAGGCAAGCTTATCCTGAAAGTCAGAAGTTTAAGTGTTTAAAATGTTGTGAAGTCTAAGTGGAGTTTGAGGCAATGCACCAGAAATTGCAGGTGGCTAATTAGCCATTGTGATCTCCTGTGATGGGTTGCACTTCTCTCTGTGTGCAGTTTTCACTTCAGAATCTTGCAATCCAGAAGAGCTGTTGAGCTTCTCCCTAGGCCTGTGCACACCTTTGCAATAGTTAAATACAACACTTAGGAGAGACTAAACCAAAAATTGTTGAGCTGTTATTTAGATGTGGAGAGAATTCTGCAAATACAATGATTTGAGTATTTAGATAAACAAACAGCTGTATAAAAAAAGAAACCAAACAACAAAAACCCTTCTGATATGTTTATTTACTCAAGAATGGAAGTAGGCAGATGTGAGAAAAGCCTGTTTTAGTCTAAAGGTAAGTTGCCAGAAGCCAGTACACTTGATGTACTCTCTATCCGAGAAGACTTAAAAAGCTGTTACCTCATGAAAATGAAATTTTCTAGGTACTTCTCTGTCATACAGTAAAGTTAGATTTTGAGAAGAGGCAAAGGCAGAAATCTTCAGTGCTTTATCAAAGTTTTAAAGGAAAACCAGGAGGCAGTGGCATATGTCTTTTGGCCACACTGGGAGAACTGTGGCCTGGATTTTCAGTTATCTCAAGTTATCTATCCTTGAGTCCAGATAATTTTTAGTTTTATTTAATGTATCAGGGAAGGGGAAGAGCTGCCTGGTTATTTTGCAGAATAATATATACCAGTCTGTTATTGTCATATCCAGTGCTCCACTGGCTTCAGGGATACACTATAAAAAAACTGTTTTCCTTTTCAGTTGTATGAAATCACTTTGGTGTAAAATTCCCTTTACTCCTACCTTTTCTTGTCTGATTCTCCTCTTGATAAATAAACATATTTGAGGTCAGTTATCAAGTGCTAATATTGGTGACCTTGTCTGTTCCCAGTCAAAGAAGGAAAATTAGAACAACATTTGGAATAATTACTTTTCCTTTAAGTTAACAAACTCATTGTGTTTGGTTTTATCTTTATTCCATCAAAAATTCCAGCAGATGCTCCAAAGAGGATGCGTCTCCTACCAATACCTTTGAGACCTTTGTTCACTTGGGGGTTTTATGCCTCATATATTGCAGTATTTGAAAAGATTATGCCCAAGGAGCAACTTAACCCCCCAGGCCCTTTGGAGGTGGTTTTTACTGGTGAGTTTTTTCTTTTTTAGGGGGTGAAGAGTGAGTTAGGACTCTTTTTTTTTTTTTGTTGTTGTTTTTAAGGTTTTGTTTATTCTTATCTTACTTTAAGTTTAGTGTGCTGTTTGCACACTAGGTTTAGCATGTGAGAGGCAAGGCACAAAATGGACTAAGAGGCTTAATTACATTAAAATGTTTCTAAATGAAGGTTTTTTTAAAGTTATTTTACTTAATTACATTTTAATGCGTACTTAGTTTTTATTTTTTTACTAATAACCACTATTGATTTATACATGTAACTTTTATACTACTACTTACACTAACTAATAGTTTTCTACTACAAGTACTATAAAAAATGGTGTTGAAAAGGGACAAGAAGGAAGAAGGGGTAGTACTTAAAATTTACTATTTTGTGTTTTATTTATTCTTATATTAAAATTTTAATGCTTACACTTTGTGACACACTACTACTACACACTACTACTTGTGTGTTTTAACTTATTTTAAAGTTTTGGCAATTTTTTCTCAGGGACAAAGGTTAACAGCAGTGTTCTGCTGAGGGTCAGAGTCTCCCAAAACAGGCAGAGAGACATTCTCTGTGCCCTGGACTCCAACAGGTTACTTCAGGAGTGCCAAGGGATCTCTTTTCCTAAAGCTGCCAACCAAGAGCTCATTCTCTTGCTCTGCCCCTCTGAGGCCTTGCTGGTACAAGGAATGTGTCCAGTCTGCTCACAGTGGGTTTGTGCTGGGCTCTGGGGTGGTCACTCGAGGCACCACGGTGTCACCACAGGGTATAACTGGAAAGTTTGGGGCAAAGGAGTGACAGGAACCTCACCAAGTTCAGCAAAGGGAAGTGCCAAGTCCTGCATGTGGGAGGACTAACTCCATTTATTGGATAACCTGGGAGCTGGCCAGCTCTGCCAAAAACCACCTGGCACTCCTGGTGGGTGACAAATGGAACAGAGTCAGCAATACAGCCTTGCAAAAAACAGCCAGCAGTGTCTTGGGGTGCATTTGGAAGAGCTGTCAGCTGGTGCAAGGATTTGGTAATTTGGATGTCTAAGCAAGGTTCTATTCTTAAGGCTCCTGAGTTTCAGTCTGTCCTCTATTACAGCATGTTTTGTTTGCAAATCTGGGCTTCTCTGCTGCCTTGGGCCACATTTTCTCTCTTCTGCCCTCTCAGCCTGTGTTTTTCATTTTTCTCTTATCTGCTTTTCTGCTCCATTTCATAATTTACCTTGCTCATCCTTATCATAACTCAAATTTAGCTATTGGCAGCAGAAGTATTCTGACCCTTTCTTTCAACTGGCTTATCCAATGGGTTGTTATTGTTTCTGTTAGAGAGGCTGAGTATTTCTAATATGGTTTAGTTGATTTATTTAATAAAAAAATCAAAAAAGCAGGTTCCTTGGAGCACAGCAGGAATCAAGCTGGTTATAATGCCAAGCCTTCACTCAGGGAAAAAAATGTGCCTCTTTATTGGGTGCTAAGAGTGCTTGTTCAAGTTGCTTCTTTTTCTTTGCTGCTTCTTTGCTACCTCTTCAGCAGAAAGGCACACATCCACAAATATTATCTGCTGAAACCCCACTATCAGCTGTGGATTGGTCTCTGTGTGGTAATCCATGTCTGTGTTGCTGGTTTAGTGTTACTCTTCCTTTAAAAAAGTATAAATCAGAATGTCTAGAAGTTGGAATAATTTTAGGGAATAGCCTATAATGCATAAATATTTAGTCACTCTCCAATCCATGCTGGATATGTTTCTGTGAGTGTGAGGGGAAGAAATTTCTAACTGGCACATACAACTATTTCAGGATGTCACCTGACTGTTATTATGCCAGACTAGGTAGAAAAGGTAAGGAATATAGTTTACTGGGACTGTTACCTCTTAGTGTATTTGTACAAAGATGATATATTTTGTATTATGAAATGTAACATTTAGTCCCAAGAAATCTTCTGCTTTATCAAATTAAATTTATTGCTGTCTTCTAGTCTGACACAACACAATAATATGTTTTATTAGATGTCCTTGTAATCCTTTGATTGAAAGAAACCTTTATTCCAAACTGATACTTTTTAACGTCATGTGAAGATGATTTTGGTTAGAGTACATTATTATTTTGTGCTGTTGGCTTTTGTCTCTATTGTTTTCCTGTTGCCTTGAAGACTGTTTTGTGATGAGGATTCTTGATGGATGCCAAGATCTCAGAGGGGTCTTCAAAATGAGACCTAAGATGTTTTTGTAGACAGACAGAATAATAAATACAAGCCCATATTTTTATCTAATCTAGCTGCATTATTGCAATGAGTGAACTTGGAGAGGATTCTGTGCTAGTATTGGTTTCTGTGGCGTAATGAACCACAGAATGAAATTTCATCAGCACATTTTCTTACCTTTTTAATACTTGTATAAAAATCACAGAATATGACCTACTGAGAGCAGCAGAGGATATTACCTTACACCATCACCCTCAGCAAGGGTTTAGTGCATTTAATGTTGCATTTGCCAAACAATATCGCACACAAAACTTTAATTACTGTGAGTACCAGCTTTTTTTTTTTATACATTTGTAACAACAATTGTGCTTATGAAGCACAAGTATCTTTGTGTGGAAAAGATTAATGTTTTTTCATACATGAGAAACTGAGCAATGTGGATGTGCTGCTGTGCACTCTTGGTATCATATAGAAAGTCTGGTGCAGACAGAATTTGAAACTTTAATCACAGCTTTGTGCCTCGATGACTGTATTATCATTTCTCTGACTTTACTGTGGGGGAAGTTTACTTAACTGCCTTCTTTGATACATAAAAGGAAAAGATGTTAAATATTATTATACATAGTTTAATTTAAAGTGACATAAGTATAATACATATATTTAGTTTTGTTTCTAATTCTCTTAACCATTCACCCCATATTTACCCCATAAAAACCACTTCGTGTTTAGGTCACCATTTAAAAATTACAATATTCTCTAGAACACATCTAGGAAATGACCTTTCTTCACTTGAAATTCTCTAAAATTAACTTTTCATAGGCTGTAAGTAGCACTCTAGAGACAGGTTCTTTAATGTACTGGTTATTGCTTTCAAACGACTCTTAATTGCCTAAATTAATAATGAATTTTTTTTTCCTTTGGTTCTTTTGAGGGACAAATGAATTTGAATCACTCTCTAAAGAACTGAATCACTGGGCATCTTCTGATTACTTTTTACGTTCATGATGAAACTTAAAGAAGAAAAAAAATAAGAAGAGCAAGGTCACCTTCAGAGTGTTTTGTGTTTGTGAGAAAATCAAAGGAAAGTGACACAAACTCCACTTAACTGTTCTTAGGGAAGAATAAAGACTGCAAAAACAGAGGAACTTATGTCAGCTCTGAATGGCACAAGGGTCTGCAGAAGCAGTGTGTAGCTTCTGTCTTGTTTAATGAAGAATATATTTTTATTCACCTTAAAATGCTGGTGTAATAACACTGTTGTTAAAACAGAGGCCAATACAAAAAGATTTCTGACCTGATCTGAAAACAGAGGCAAGGGTAAATTTTGTGAGACTTATTTATATCTTTGAGGAATGCTAAAGTAAAGCAGATGTAAAATTTTCCATAGGTTTTTTTTTCCCCTAGCTGTAAACTTCATGCATTAATATGAAAATCTGCATTATGGGATGTACATGGGTTTTCTGTACTCCATCTGGCAGCTCAGAAGAGAGGCAGAAAATTAGTGAGGAACTTTATTAATCACTTGGGAATCAGCTGAGTATGTAATTAGCCGAGAACAGCTTTTTCAAATGTTGCCTATAAGGTATGGTAAATCAATTCCAGCTCAATAAATCAGCCTTGTTTGCAAACTTGAACTTCCAAAAGCAGCACATTAGCAATGTACCAGCAATTTGATAAAAAACTTTTTTCTGCTGAGTATCAGTGACTTGGGTCCTTAGTGGCAGCACTCCAATTAAAAGGGCAAGTATGGGAAATGAAAAGATGGAGAAATTGCATTTTGGGCAGCCTCAGGTGCTGCTGTGAGGGAAGGGGACATTCAGGGTGTTGCCTGTGACTCTTGTGGTGCAGGATGTGCCTTTTCAGACAGTACCTGCTAATGATAGAAAAAGCTGAAAATATCTCCTGACCTGTTTTAATTATGTCTGTGGGAGTAATTGCAGCGAAACAAATGGAGCAGGTGGAAGCCAAGGAAATAACTGCAGTCATTTCATGGAATGGTGTCTTTAAGGGTTTTCCCCTCTATTGTGTTATAGCTGCTGCTTTAATATTCATGTTAAATACTATTCTTAAACAAACCAGGTGTACCTTTAATTATTAATTCAAAGAAAATTAACTAAGGTAGGAAGACTGAGTAGAATCTGGTGGCCTGTTTCTTAAAATTTCCTGTAAAGAAGCCTAAAATGGGTCTAAGTTCCCTTTTTTGTTTGTTTGGTTTGTTTTTTTAAATATAAATGTATAATATACTGTGAAAGTGATGGCTTCGGTCTGATTTTGTTTTGAGGGGAATTCAGCTTCATTTTGTGTGGGGTTTTCCCTGGAAGAATGCATGACTTGACATTTGAATACTAATGTTCTTCTATCTTCTCTGTTTCTTTTTCTTTTTTAAAAGCCTAGCTGGCAGTTTCAGCAATCCCAATGCAGTGTATTTTCATGAGACAGGGATGCAGTGGTTTGGTCTGTAGACTTAGAATTTCCTGTTAGGAGCCATTTACTAGCCCTACTTTCAAGTGATCCATGGCAGGAATACTACATGGAATTATGGCAAACAGCTGCTGTGGAAGTGCTCAGGGTACTCCAGCTTTGCAGCCAAGAGAAACCTGCACTTTGCAAAGACTTAGTGAATTTATTACTCAAAAAAGTAATATTACAAGATTGCTATGTACAAAGAGACTTGCCTTTTAATTGCTTAAATTTTAACATGGTGGATTTCGGGTTATCTTGAAATACCTGAATAACTACAGGTGAAAATTCTCTGCTAGCATGGCAGGGTATTTATCACACTCCTCCCAAACTTCCTCTCTTAATGTTTGGGATTTCTGCAAGTAGAAGAGAAATCTTATTCTTGAAGATGATACAAATGTTTGGATGTGGCTGGGTCTTCAGTGGGCTTTCAGTACTGATTTTTCATGTTTTAATCTGCATGTGTGTCCTGGGTTCTTGCTGTGCAAGCTGTGTGATGAAAAAGTTTTATTATACATAGAAGGAAACTTCTAGGAAATAGCTGCAATTTTTCTGTCACAGTCATATAAAACTGAGGAGATTGACAAGTATTGCATGCTGCAGTGCTTGGCATAGCACAGTAGGTCAGAGAAAATTTCAGTTCTTTTCGTATTTGGACTCACTGGGCCATAGTTCAAATGGCTGTCTGTGATTGGAGAGTGGAGAGCCCAAAGTGGCACTTTTTCTGTGGTCATTACCAAATCTGAGTTCATTTTAGTATGAGGAGAGACATTTCCCAGAGCAAGATTTTTGATATGCTGTAGAAGATTAATCTCACTTTCAATAGAATGTGTCTGTTATCTTAAAGGAACATGCTGCTACAGCTGGGACTCTGTCATACCTCAGTTTGCTTAATTGCTTTGTGCTGCTTTTGTAATTAACACCTGTTAGTTTGTTGCATATTGATAGTGGGGATGGACCCTGAAAAAGGCTTGCAGCTCCCTGCAGTTCTGCATCACAGAATGGTTTGGGTTGGAAGGGACCTGGAGCCCACCCAGTGCCACCCCCTGCCATGGCAGGGACACCTCCCACTATCCCAGGCTGCTCCAAGCCCTGTCCAACCTGGCCTTGGACACTTCCAAAAATCCAGGGGCAGCCACGGCTTCTCTGGGCACCCTGTGCCAGGGCCTGCCCACCCTCACAGGGAAGAATTTCTTCCTAAAATCTGTATCTACTATCTTTGTTTAAGGCCATTACCCCCTGTCCCATCAGTGAGTACTCACAGGACGTGTTCATCTTCTACTGCTGCTGTAAAAGCAGCGCAGAGCAGTGGAAACTGCTCGGTGGGGATGCTGCAGTTTGGCTCTTAGAGCACATGTGTAGTTTTATACTGTTCAGGAGGCAGCAGATATTTCAGAGAGCTTCATTGCTCTTCATGATGTTTGGCAGTCTTTAGTAAAAAGAGATCAGATCACCAGCAGTTACAGCATGATGTGTTAGAAATCTCTTCATGTAAAAGTCAGGTTGTGCAACAATTTAACTGAGGACTTTTGGGTCCAAAAGATATTCACAAGCTTAAGAACACATTAAAGAGGCCTTCAGATATTGTGGTCATGTACTTCTGGGTTAACTTATGAGTTCCCTGAATGTCTGTCAGAAAAATAAATCCTGCTGAAATGATCAAGGGGATCTCAGGGTGAAAAAAAATGCTTGAAGATCTCTAAAGGCTGTTCTCTGTACTCCTGTAGACTGTACAAACATACTAAAGTTGACAGTAATTGTTTCTGCTCTTTCTGTGCATCTCACTTACATAAATGACAATTTACCAGGAGCTCTGGGATTGATTTGAGTCAGTAACAATTTGGGATCAAGACCTGAACTGGAACATAGTGCATATTTTCCTTTTTTAAAAAAATAGCTATGGTAGAAGGGATTTTTAAAAAAAAATTACATTTAAAAACCAACAGCATACAGGCAACATCAACAAAGCCTCTACTTGGGGATTTTTCCTTTTTAACAAGCTTTCTTCAAAATTACAATAATTGACACATCCATTGATTTCAACAGTCTTTTCAGCATTCGGAACATTGCAGAGATCCTAAATTGATACTGGAAAGATTAATCTAGGAAGATAATTTTCAGCAGCTCTGTTGGAGAGAGCTGATTTTCCACATAGACATTTTTCCCTGTTTTGCTGCAATTACTCTGGGCTGTGTGAACTTGTGGCAAGGCTGGAAAGGACATTTCAGGTGAACATGAAGAAACCCTTCTGGCATCTGTGGCACACTATCCTTTACTCATCTCTGCAACTCTGAGGAATTTAGCAAGCAGCTGATCTGCCCCAAGGTTTCAAATATAAGTTAGTGGGTCAAAAGTGGAAAGATTTTAAGTGGGACAATAATTTTCAGATACATGTGTGGGGTGTTTGTACATATCACCATCTTTTCTTTTTTTCCTTATGACATTGTCTGTGTGTTTGGTGTTGAGTGTACTGTTACAAACTGAGGAAAATGAACTGCTTCTGTCATCTTGTAAGATGCAAAAGCAAAGCATCTGGTGTTAGCAGGAAACACTGGACTTGCTGCAGCAGGACCCTTCCAGGTTTGTTGGGCACATTGAGGGTTTAGCAAATGGGGTCTGCAGAGCAGCTGCTGCTTGTGCAACCCACACAATAATTCCAAACCTTTTGGTGGCTCATTACCACTTAGAGACCATTTCTGAAGGCATGTGTGCAATACACAATATTCTCTCAGAAGCCTATCAAATAAAAAAAATGAAATTTGATTAAAACAGTATCAGAGGAAGCCCTGGGATGTTCTGTTATAACTTGAAATCTCGTTAGACTATAGCAAGTTGAAGGCAGGGCAAATTTTATGCTTCAGCAACTTGTAAGGGTCTCTTTGACATTTTCAACCATAAATAATTAGTTCATGGTGATGATACTTCAGCCTCTCTTGCAGCACAGTATTTTGAAGCAGAGCAATCTGTTGGATGCAGATAAGCATTTACTGAAAGTCATTATAAGGTAATAGGAAATTGTTCAGAGCCCTCCACTAAAGCTTAAGTTGAATAACCCCAGGAGCAAAACCTACATACTAACAGTTCAATTACACTCACAACTTACAATTAATTATTATTTAATAATTTATAACTAAGAAAGATTACATGATGGTGTGTTTCACTGCTGGCTTACAGATCTGAAGTGAACTGAGTATAAATTGGGGCTTAAGCTGTTTTTCCTAACAGGCATGGCAAGTGGCATTATCTTCTGCTCAGCTGGGAGAGTGTTTGCTTGGGTTATTCAGGTTTATTTAAGTTTGTGACAAATGCAATAAATGTTACTGATACTTTTATTTCTGCTGGCGTGAGACAAGAAATTGCCTTGCTTCCTTGAAATGTTGATAAGGTTATTTGTGTAGGCTGTTTGCTAGTTAAACACCAGTGTTGTTGTTTTTCCTGTTTTAAAATGGGAGTGATTGTGGTCATAGAGAACATGGACTTATCCACTGGAGTGCAGTACAAAAGGAATCAGAAAGCTTTTCTGGTAAAACGTAGGTGATTTAAAGATGAAAATCTTCATCTGTTGCTTAGGAGAAAGTGATGCCTTTCAAAAGGAGGGGAGACATAAAATGAAGTTAATACTAGGAATAAAAATATATTGAAAAGGGATCTAAGTGAGTTGTGGGAAAATATTCAGAAAGACAAATTTGAAGAAAAAAAAGCACTATTATATCTGTGTGCATAATGTAAAATGGTAGAAATAGCTGACAGAGCTTAAGGTTCAAATTAAAAAAAATTCTATCTTAAAAAAGACACAAGAAAAGCATTAGAGCAATGTCTGTGTTTCCCCTCATGTGGAATTATGGGTGACTACAGAAATACTTGAAAAATAGAAAAATTACCAAACTGAAGACAATTATTTCTAGTATTCAATTTAGAAGTTTTGCTTGTTTGTTATTATGTGTTCTTCTCTAGCCTGTCTAAAGCCAGTAGAAAATGGTGAACATTTATGGGATGTTTTGGATAATCCAAACAACATTGAGGAATTAGGTTGATGTTGAAACAGATCAAGTGATGCTTTTAAAAATGTTAACAACTAATGATCTGTTTATGAGCATTTAATCAATGTAGGCTCAATTCTAAGGTTTTCTTTATTGGTATATTAGACAATTACCAGGTAAACTTTTACTGTAAGATTAATGTTGTTTTTAAGATGATTTATTTACAGGCATTATTACAAACCATGAAGGCAGCAGAGATATAATTTATAGAACTCATTTGAATTGATTAATCATAATTTCTTTTCCTCCCCATAATTTTTCTTATTAAAAACCCAAGGTTGCCTTTTAATGATCAGTTTTGTTCAACCCACCAATGTATAAACACAAAAGACAACATAATAATACTCAATATTACTCCATTAACCTTCTAGAGTGCTGTTCACAAGGTCCAAGATTATATTAGCAAACCAAGTTCCTTACAGACTAATGCTGTTTTGTGAAATACTACCTCTAACATCTCCTTAATTTATGGCATTAATCATCAATGACAAAAATTTTAACCTTTTATGGCCTCTCTAACATTAATGAAAATTAAGCTTCACAGCATGTCAAATTCCATAGATTACTGCCATTGATGACCAGTCTGCCAAACAAATGATGTGACTTTATGTTCCTTTTGTGAGGCAAGTTCTGTAAAAATTAGGAAATTAATGTATTTCCTACCTGAATCTATGGTAAATTCTTCAAATGGAATTCTCCATGGGAACTAAATGCCGGAATTTTCAATCCCATCTCTGATGTAAAACCTTGTTTGTTTTTTGTTCTCCAAAGAAATGCTGTTAAATAGTGTGTCTCAAAACTGAGTTACTTAATTTACTTAGATTACTTTAAAGGACAAAATGAAATCGATATAACAAAATAAAAAAATCCTTTTAATTTTCATGTCCTACTAGATTTATTAGTGGGCTCTCTGGATGTGATTGTAATTATACCAGTGTCATAAATGTTTTGTTGTGGTTTCTGCAACGCTGTTATTAAGTACCTTACAAAAAAAGCTCACTCCTTTTACATAAAAGTGGCCTATCCTTCCATGGGTGGGAAAAATGGGCCTCCCCATCCCTGCTGCCTCATTATTTGTGAAGCAGCCACTTTTGCTTCTTCACTCTTAAAATACAAACATGGATAAAGCACGAGCCTGGAGATGCAGAACTGAGGGCTGTGTTAGGTAACAGAGTAACTAAAAATAGTTGGCTTGCAGGAGGAAATCCTCTTTTCCTGCAGGTCTGTGAGACTTCCCGTGGTATGTCACTGTCCCCTAACTTGAAATGAGATATTGCAGTGGGATTCCCAATCCAATGTGTGCACAGGCAGGATTGGCACTGCCTGGGTCATGTTCAAATGACTTTGTGCTCCAAGTTTCACAAACTATGAAAATGCTTAACTTGAAAATTACTTGGCTGATGCTCCCTGACTCATTTTGTTTGTGGGTGCTGTGCAGTCCTGAGCAGTGTGTGGACACGGGCTGTGTCCTGTAAGGTGAGCAAATGATCAGCATGTCTGCTTTTCTGCAAATAACAATGAAATAAATGAGTTCACAACTGATTTGCCTCACTTTGAAATCTCCATGTAGGTTTAGCTTAGGCTGGCAACAGGTGTGGAGCTCTAATGAGAGTGCTTATTAGAATGTTATTTTCTGAAAAATAAAACAAAACCCCTCCATATAATGTATACCCCTGTAGTTGGGTATTTAGCCCTTGCAGTAATTGTAGTTTCAGTATGTACCCCTTTTTGGAATTGCTATCTGTAAACTTCTGGGGGATCCTCAGGAAGAAATGTCTTGGCAGGTAACCCTGGGCATATTTCTTGGTGCATGACTCTGTAGGATAACCTTGGAATGGCCAAACAATTTTCCTTAGGTCTGCGACTGAAATTTAGTCTTTTTGAAGTTCATTTCTGTGCTTCCACCACGATTAGGCCTTGATACACTAACATTGTGTGTAGGTTGAGTGGGAGAGGCTTGAAGGAAACTTCTAGTGCTCAGTGTTTCTGCTGTGAGTGGACACATGGAAAGCAATTTAGCCTCTTGAAACAAGCAGAACTATTTTATGCAGGAAAGGACTATGGAATCCAGCACTAGAAAAATGGGATGCTGTGCTTAAATGATTCTTCCACCCTTGTCCTGCTCCCCATCAAATGCTGATTTACCTATCTTTGCCCAGTTCAGCTTTGCCATGGAATTTGCCCCGTTCATCTTGCCTGCAGATGTGCTGGGTCTGATTATCTTGTTCATTGTGCCTCAGGATTAATGCCCTGGGGGCCACATCATGGAACCCTCTGTAATAAAACAGTGCCAGCAAAACACAGCATGGGAACTTCTTTTCCACAATAAATTTATTATCAGTGGAATTATTTCTCACTGTGGTTGAGTTGGTCAATTATCTGCATGTAAAGGTCATTCCCAGCAAATGCTGATTGTATGAAGTGCATTATTCTTTGGCAGAAGCAAGGTCACCTGCTCCATATGTTGGCTTTCATTGTTAATAATGTGCACATTTTTTCTGAACTTTAAGCTAAATTAATGTATTCATGTGTGACAGGTGGTTTTCTGAGTGGTAGGGAAGTGTTTAGGGAGTAGATTTTTAATGAAATGAAGGCTCATATATAAGTTGAAAATTGCAACCTGGTAAGTAGGTTTATGCTAGTGAGGAGAGCTCATAAAACAAGTCAGCTGAGGGAACAAATTAATAATTAAGGTATTGAGATGTGAGAATATATTAAAAATAGTTTAGGGCTCTAGAGGAAATAGGAACAGCTATTTTGGGCTTGTCTTGTTTTTCTAAAGGGAGAATAATTCACAAGTGGAGGTCAGCTATTATTAATGCAAATGCTCAACAAACCTGGTTGGCTGTTGAACTTTTCAGTATCAGCCCTTAAGGACACAGGATGGGATTTTCAAGTCTTTAATATGTCTGTTACTGAAATTATTTGGGGTCTGTCACTGAAAGTATCTGAAAAACCATCTTGGTCCAGAAAGTGTCAGCAAGCAGTTGGTGGTAGATCTGGCTAAAAAATGCTTGGGAATCTAAAGTAAGCTAACTGAAACAAAAAAAAAGGTTTTTTTCCAATGTCTGGTGATCTATACAATTAAATCCAAGATGGAAATAATCACACTATGCTTTACCTTAAATAGTTTCCGTGATGGTGTCATAAGTTGCCAGTATATGCTGCCAGCTTTTATCCTCTTGGGAAGCACAAAATGTTTCCCGATTTTCACATTTGCTTCAGCTCACAATAATAGACTACAAAGTCTCATGGCTTTTTTTTTTTTTTTGGTTCGTCTCACACAAACTGCTCTAAGGAGAAGAAGAATTGCCCTATGTTTATTCATCAGCAATCAATTCCTATTTTTGCTATTAATCAACAATTTACCATTTAGGGGATGAGGAAAAAAATATTTGCCAGCTGTTCTGTGTGCTGATAGATGTGCTTTGTGAGTGCCTGGCTGAAAGAACAAGAGTGTTACACGGGCACTGAGATGTTTGTTGGACTGTAAGTGAGCATGGCAGCTTTCATAAATACAGCAAAGAAATGTGGCAGCACACTTGACAAAAATGTCCTAGTTACATATAGCAGGCACACAGAGAGGCTGGTGCTTTTCATTTGACAATTTGGAGGCCACTTCATGATAATTAATAAAGAAAAAAAAAATTCACACACGGGTTGCAGTAGCTCAGATACGAAGAGGGAATTGCTGGTTTATTTGAAGTGTCCCAATGCTTTGGATGTTGGCCACTTCTTGTCCAAGAGAAGGTTTACAGTGATAATTTATTTTTATTTTTGATTCAGAGATCTGTGTACATCCTAGAGTTGGAGGGAAAAGAAAGTTTCAGTTGTCTGCTGTCTCTGGTTTAGCTGTGGGAATGAGATACAGATTTCATCATCTGATACAAGTTTGGTGGTATGAATATATATTTGTGTATATTTATAGATGATTATCTATTTCAGTTGTAGTTCTAAGGCTTGGAATATCAGTGGTAGGTCTTGCAGTCATGCAATGATGACAGCACATTTTGTTTTTATAGCATAGGCTGATATTTTATTTATGTTTTATGCACAATAACGTAGCCAACATAATTAGACAGTAATTTGTGACTTCCAATGTAAACATTTTAGGAGCTATGTAGTCAGAAGTGATTGCTAATTAGAGAGCTGTTAGCTAAACATATATAATTGGGAACAGACTGACAGGCTATTGCAAACAGCAGGCTATTTATAACTCCATGCTGTTCTTAAATTATATTTTGTTTAATGGACTCTGGACAGTGCATAAAAGAAGGGGTTTGTGACTTGATCTGCACTTTAATTTCTTTAAATAAAATGAAACCTTGCAGATGTGAATGCCACACAGGCTAGCTGTGATAATTAAAAGCTATTATTAACTAGATGACTTTCTGGCTGAGCCGTTTTCCAATTTCTTTAGGAGTGTGGACTCCCTGAAGAGAGTTATAAATTCAAGTATTACTTAATTATGCTTTTAACAATAAAGGGCACTTTAATCAGCAACCTCTCAAAAACCCTTCTCCTGTAGTCATTTATTCAAACAATGAAAAAGTCAAGAGACACTTGTATTATAAAGTCTTCTAAAAGTACAGTGTACCTATTCACAGGTCCTAATTTGTTATATCAGTTCCTATTGATGCCTACCCTCCAATATCAAAAGAAAAATATTATTTTAATTGGTTTTGGCTACAGGAATGATTTTACTACCACTACAAACGTTTGTCCTTTTTAAAGAAAAACTCAGAAGATATCTGGGCGTTGTCGTCATGCTCATGGATCCACCAAAGGATATGTTATGTTTCAGAAACAGGGAAAGCTAAATATACCCTGGAGACAATTTCAGCACTGAATGGGAGGTTTTTACCTTGAATTTTGAGGGGGAAGTCTGATAGTTTCTGTCAATCTTGCCCACAAACAGAAACACAAAGACTCCAGTACCTGAAGGTTAAAATATCAGAAGGCTTTATTGATACAAATGCAACACCCTTTTATAATGTGTTTTGCTAATGCTAAAAGTGATTGGTCACTAACAAGGACACCTCTCTAATACCATTAGTTAAGTGAGAGTAACAATATCTTCTACTGTTATGGGAACAGGGTAGAAAACCACCACGTGTTTTTCTGAGAAAGAATATTGTTTACAGAGATTGTTCATAGAATCTCTCTTGGGAAAGTGAGAAGTTTTTCCCTGGGAAGAAAAACCTTAGCAGGCCTGCAGCTAGGAAATTTCAGAGGCTCAGAGTTGTCAGCCCCACAAGTTTTCTTTAGGACAGTTGTCTTTGGGGTGCTGGGGGGGACAGAGCCTGGTGCTGGGGTGTGCTGGGCTCACAGCCCCTGTGCAGGCTCAGCTCCGGCAGCAGCTGGGGATGGGGCAGCCTGAACTGGTCTTGGAAAGGTGGAAGGAGCTGTCCATGCAGAGAGAAAATCCACTTGTAGAGGGAAGAGAACTTTGCAAGGCCCAAGGGAAGAGAGAATTCCTGTTCCATGGCCCCCAAGGTAGTGGTGCTGCAGGAGTGAAGTGAAACTAATATTGACAGAATACTTCAGACCAAACAAGACCAAGAGAAAATATTATCTTTAGTTTTCACATATTTCTCTTCTCTGAATAAATGCTCTGCAGATGTGGAAAATAAAATTAATATAAAATTAAGACTTTTTTGTTCATATTTATCATAATTGTTGGTTCCACTGAGGGTGAAGTACAGCTGAGTTGGTGTGCACAGTAAGAAATGAACCATCCTGACATAGCACCAAGGGCAGACACAGCAGAATGAAACCACAGTGCTGTCAGGTGTCTCACACCCTTGTGGGATGTGATGAGCACAGAGAGCTGTGCACACACAGTGTGCAGAGCATGGCACAGCTCTTGTGGCAGTGTCACCTCTGCCAGCAGCTGCCAAGACTATTTATGTGTAAGGTGAAACTGTAGTCAAAAAGCAGCATTCCTTTAACTTTGGCTTTTCTGATAGAAGAGAGCTAGTTCCAGTAAAATCCCAGAGAGGTTTGTTTGCATTTTTGTGTGGTTTGGCTGCAACTGAAGGCTGAATCTACCAAATAAATGTTTGTTTTAAGGATTCTGAAACGAAAGATGAAATTCTATCACATACTCAAAGAATATGCATACAGCAGGTGTAGAGCCTTGTTCAGTCCCTGCCAAAGCCAGGGGGAAGCTGATCAAGCTGTAGGAAGGTTAAAACTGCCGAATGAGGTAACATTTAAAGGTCCCTGTTTGTTGTCTGACTGAAACTGCAGGCAGCACAAAATGCTGCATTGAGGTCAGTCCAGTGGTGCTTTGAGAGGTGTTATGAGATTGGTTTGGTAGTTCTGGGTCCTACCTCACTGTGAGGTCTCACCACGGTAACTGTGCAGGATAAAAAAATTACAGATGTACAAAATGATGCCCTTAATCAGAAAGATACTTTGAATTCATGGTTCTATGAAAAAATCAGTGGTGAATTTATGACGCTGCTCTTATCAAGCTGCATACTGATGTTAATTTTCAATCATCTATGGTGCATAAATTGGAAATGGGAAAAGGCTGAGGTTTTGTAACAACATATTGAAAATATTCTCTCGCATTTATGAAGTCACTTTCTGTCTTTTGGATATCTAAAGTGGTTTTGACCATAACTGTAGCTTTCCTCACTGAAGTTAGACAGATTTTTGAAAATAACATTTGAGTACAAAATGTTCTAATATTGAATAAATGTCTTCCAATTAAAAATCTAGGAAATGAAAATAAGGGGGAAAGTTGACTCTCATTCTTGTCTGTTTTGACAATTTGTTTTCTCTTTGATAGTCTCAATTCTCATTAAAGGCCTATGGAAAATTTGAGGTTTGCTTATTTCTGTGACTTATCCAAAGGTTTGGTGATTCATTTGAAGGTATCTTGTTTTTTGTAATGATTAAAACCCACCTTGGCCATGATAGTTTCTAATTTGCCATTTCTAATTAAGGAGGTTTTAATGTGCTAACAACAAACACTATGGCTAAATCATCAACAGAATTGTTTTTAAAAGGCAATTTCCATTTCTTAGACTGTGTTAGTGTTCTGACATTTCTGTGCTACATTGCATTACATTTCTGTAAACTTTATTAACTTTTTCACAAGCAATTAATTATGAAAGCAGTGGGAGTAATAAGACTTGATTTTCAATTCATTGTTGGACTCTTATCTAAAAAGGCAAATCAGCAAATGCTGGTTAAAGTTTTTCCTGTGGTTGAGATGTTCATAACGCTCTCTCTGGTGTATAATGAGAGCTGGGCTCACTTTGCAGCCTTTAATAAAACTCCTAAGAATGCAAGTCCACGGCCTCAGCTGTCAGCAGCACAGGTGAGCAGATGGGCACGATGAAGAAATGCTCTCAGAATTTCTGATGTGTGGTTTTCCTTGGGCTCAGCCTAAAGCCACATCAGGGACAGGCAAAGGCACCAAGCAGGAATTGCACTGAGCAGTTTTCTGCTGTGTGAAATGCTGGAGTTCCTATTCTAAGTGAGGATGCACACAGTTTCCAAATGAGACTTGTCCCAAGTTCCTGAGGGAAGACTGTTCTGGGCTCACTGGGTATGGCTGCTAAACAGAAATTTTCCACAGAGCCTCCTGCAAAACCTCAGTTTCAGTAGCTTGAATTTGTGATGGGAAAATGATCTCTAACCTATAGAAGTGGATCCAAATGGGCCCATTTGAACTAGGAAGGCACTTCTGGCCATCTGAGTGATGAGTGGATTATTAAAAAAAATACAAAAATCACAAATCCAATTCTGCATCCGCATAAGGATATGGTCAAGGGAATGCTGTGATTGCTATTGAAGGGGCAGCTTTGCCACGTGGGGCTGGAGGCAGCTGGCAACATCTGCTCTCTCTTCCTATACTTAGTTCTTCTTTTGAATCACCTGTCTTCATTCTTGATTTTTGATACTTGATTTATATTCATCTCTCCATTAACATTCCCCTCTTTACCCATTAAACATAATTTTGTATTCTTGGAATTCTACCTGAGATGGCCTATTAAGCATTGTAATTAGTCATGAGTTCATTAATAAGTCTGAACAAGCCAATTATGATGCATCTGTGGAACAGTGATTAGTTCTAGAAATGCAGCTATTAGAAGCAAAATATATGGATCATACAGATTTCTTTTTTGTTGTTGTTGTTCTATGTGCTTATTTCTATTTTTGGAAAAATTTTTAGTTTATTTTCAGTTGCAGCCTGCTCATTATTTTGAGCCTGCTCCTGGTGGACTCAGGAGAATTTCTCTCAAGTGTCTTTGTTGCTTGCTTATTGTTGTATTTGCACATGCTAGAAGAGCATGCTGAAGTGACCAGTTGGTGCAAAAACTTAGCTGATGACAGCTATTTTAAAAATTCAGATCACTTTTTTTATTCTGAAACTTTTTTAAAAATAGAACTTATGTATTTCAGCTAACAGAAATGGATCAATTATTGTCAGTCCTGTTTCATGTAACTATTTTCACCTGTTGGGAAAAATTAAATGTTTGCAGGTGTTTTGAAATAGATTTTGGCAACCATTGCAAACAATATGTGCAATTGTATATTCTGGTAAACAGGAATTTGTCTCAAGATACTTCTAATACCTGTGTGCTATTTAATCAAATTTATCCAGGAATCATTTTTAGTCAGGAAGGCACCCTTTCTGTTTGCAATGAGTTAAGTAAGTAATAGTACAATAAAATTTTGTAGCTTTGGCTTAAGAACCATCAGAAATATGCAAAAAAAATTCTAGGATAAATACAATTTTATTTTTCTCAAACACCAAGCAATCAAAGGCTCAACTAAGGAGTTTCTTGAATTATTAAGGGACTTGTGTTTATAACTAAGGGATCTCTGTGTGTAGTTTGATGCCAGAAGAGCTTGATATTGGGAGATCTTAAATCAGTTCTGTACTTTATAATTCATGAAAGTAGGAGAAGATCATAGTCTGGAGAGAGATTGGTGTTTTATTTGGGAGGATAATGAGACTGATTCCTGTACAGGGCAGATAAATGTGTAGAAAGGCAGAAGTCACAGACTCAGTGTAGCTCTTAGAGCACAACTTGTCAGCAGGTGCCCAGTAAACCCTCTCCCCATGGAAATCTCCAGATGTTTGGATAGCCCAGTGTTCAGGAGCTGGGGTTTTGTACTCTATGGTGATTATTTTCCAGTTGCCTCTCAGATCTGACAGTTTATGCTAAATTGAGATTTGAGGGTGCTGCATGTGAGACTTCGACCAGAATACTGGAGCTGGGAAAAGGAAAGGGGGGTGTGGGATAGTGGCTTCTGAAATAAAATCAAAAGACAGCTGAATAAAACAGGCAATTATGCAAAATGAGGTGATATTCAATATAATTTTTACATGGAGGACCTAAGTATGTTCATTTGACATTTTTAAAACAGCATAGGAAGTTGTTGAGGAGTTTTTGACAAATGTGCATAGATGAGGTAGTGTTCAGTCAGGGATGCAAGGAAACTTTGGAACAATAATTAACTTAAAATGTGGTGGTATAACTTAGCATTATCTTATTCTGTGTAGTATAAAACAGTCTATAGGGACTGTACATTTTGCTATATTGCAAAATGACTGTATTTCCTAAAAATGTTAGTAATCAAGGTTAGAAGACAAGTATTTTGTGGTTTTGGAAGGAAAACTGGCTTTTTAATTAATTAAAAATAAGAAGATAAAAGGATCGGAGGTGAAAATGGGCAATGAAAGGCACTTAAAATGAGCCTCCTCTGCTCCTCATAGACTTTTTGGTATTTGGGAGATAAGAAATTAAATTAAAAAATAAATTAATGGTAATAATGTTAATTTAATTTAACGGAATAGAAATATTTTTATTGGCCAGAATGGGAATTCCATAGAGAAGGTCAAGAGTTTGTTTCAAAAATAATTCTTAATCTTCAAAATGTTATCAAACATAAAAAAAACCCAATTTTGAAGGGTCTAATCTCAAAAGGTTTTCATATATGTATAGCTAGTTCTCTTCATTAGCTACTAAATATAGAAATCTATTTTTATATTTTGTTCAGTTTTTAATGAAAGTGAGGGGATATAACTGTAATGTGAGCTACTGTAAACCACAGTTTGATTCAAGTTAGTAGATCTGATTTCAAAGTTACCTGGGGATTTCAGTTCAAATAATCTGACAGAGTAACTCATGGGATTTGCTGTCACTTCCAGCCCCTCTCTTCCAACTTCAGCCCAATTTGTTCCTGGAGTTTGTCTTGTTAAAGGTTTGCAAGCTCAACATTAAACAGCACCTCAAACTTTTTGGAGCAATCTGCTGTGCCTTTGGTTTAACAGGCTTAGCTAATTGGCACTGTTAGCCCCTACTTAAAATTTCTTGACATTAAGCTCTGCCTCCTTGGAAATGAAGCGTGCTTTGGATTCCCTTGCCACCTGCTGGTGTGAGGATTTATTTGAATAAGCTGTCTAGAATTTTAGTGGGATTTCTGAGTCCTAAATTTTGCGATGTACATGAAGAATAATTTACTAAATCCACAGAAATCTTTTTGGATGCCTTCACATAACTCAAGCTTTATTTAGCGTTTCTAGTTTCTCTCTTGAATCTCGATATTCTTTCAGTCTGGTGTGCAGTGCTGAATATTCTGTGGAACTGAATATTTTCCTATAAATGAGTGATGAACTTGCCAATGCACTCATGAATGGAGTGCATTGGTTGTGTGATTCCCTGCTGTAGTGGTCTCCAAACCTTTTGATTATAAGCAAAAAAGTTTTTGAGTGTTCATACCCAATATATGTATTTTTATTTGGACTCTTTGTTGCACCAAATTGCTCAGGGTCTTTTTAAACTGAACTTTGAGTGTTTTCAGGCATGGAGATTCCAAACCTCTCTGGAATTCTGTTCCAGAGCTTGACTGTTCTCATGGTGAAGAATTTTTCCATTCTGTCTAATCAGAATTTTGTTTGCAGATTGTGACTGTTTCCTCTTGTTGCATCCTTCTGAGCCTGGCTGTGCCTGCTCTATAAACCCTGTCTCAGGTAATTAAAACTGCAGTGGGATCCCTGAGCCTTCCCTTTGTGCAAGTCCAGCTCCTCCAGCCCCCCAGTACCACAGCTGCTCCAGACCCAGGGTTTTGCTGACCCTCTGCTGGTGCCTTTGCTCCAAGAGGAGCTCCAGACCAGACCCAGTGCTCAAGGCATGGTTTGGAGCTGGGTGTGTGGGGGATGATAACCTGGGGCTGAGCTGAGCTCCTGGGAGTGGGAAATTACTGCTGTAATTCATTTCTGCTGTATTTGAAGGTGCTCCAAGTAGAGAAGGACGTGTTGGAGCATTTCCCATTTGTATAAAACCTGTGCTTGACTGAGCTTCTAAATATGCTGCTAACTGTAAACCTCTGAGCTCTTCAATATTTAAGATTAATCCCCTGCATGTTAATGTGAAGCCTGTCAATGCCTTATTCATACAAGCTGCAGCTCTTCCTTTTTTAGTGACAGCAATTTAATTGAGCAACACTTTTAGTATTTTAAAATCCTAGGATCTGTATTGATTTGTATTATTCATTTTAAACTAAGAGTATACAGTTTGATTAAAACCATGAACTAGATAAAACACTTAGTACTTTGTCTCTTAAGAGATTTTGTTTGGCCTCTTGGTAGGAATGGAAAACTAACATTGATCTGGAATATTTAATATCAGTATCACAAAAAAAAAAAAAAATCCCTTGTCAGACCAAAAGGATAAAGGCTTTTTGTATTTGAAGTGACCATTAGGTGACAGAAGATAATGGGTGGATAAAATAATAGGAAAATAGCAAGTTCTGAAGAACAAATGGGTGGAGAGAGAAAATGTGGCTCCAAGGAAGCAGCTGCATTCTGCTTCAGTGTGATCATGCAGAAATAAAGTATTGGCCTCTGTATCTTCCACAGGAGTAAGATTGGAACCTGTAAAAATACAGACAAATGATTACTGTCCTTGAATTTAATATAGGCAATTAATTTTGATACAGGCACTCTACATAAACATATGATTATCTATACCCTTAGTTTTTTGCTGTGTTTATGGGAAATAAAACCATGATTCCAGTTGGAAAACTGCTTCTGGCCAGGTAAAAATAAAGTTTTGAGCAATTGTTGTTAATACATATTGTGGCAAATAAATAGAAAGTGATTTATAATATGCACAAGAAATAAATATTTCATTTGTTCTTCTGCCAGCAGTTCATGATACATAACTTTTTCAAATGATGTCATGATGCTTGATCCTGAAATTGCAGTTGAAGGAATTAGAGATGTCCTGGCAGAATTCACTGAGAAACCTGACTTTAGTAAATGGAAGGGTTTTGATTGAAATTAAGACACCACATGTGAGAAGGAGGGAATAAGCATGCTTGCCCATATTTCTAGTTAGAGAAATCCTGACCAAGTGATTGACATGTGAATTCTGCAGTGTGAATATTTTTCCATATTCAGGTAACACAGAGCTCTTGGTGAACTTTGCCACTTGCCCTTCCACTGCCACCCCTTTTTGTTATGAATTGTGTTCACTTTTCTTGTGCTTAATGCTGGCACTCATATGATATGATTTTGAGTGTGCTCTGCAATTCTGCTTTAATTTTCAGGGTCAGTTCTCAGGTGGAACCACACTCCCTGTATCCACCTGCTCAGTTGTTACCTTCCCCTCTCTCCCTGCTGTTCCCTGGCACTCCACAGTCCCCTGTCCTCACCTGCTGCTCTCAGCTCAGTCAGATCCAATCTGCAGATCAGAATCTTTATGAAGCTGGTCTATTTTGCTGAAAAATGAGGGAGTAGGAAGAAAGGCTCAGGCATTTCAAACTAGGCTTCAATAAATGGCAGGTTTGTACTCTAAGGCAATAAAACTGAGAAATTAAAAAATAGAGGAAAGTAACTGATAAAATCAGACTTAATGTGGCAACAGAAATTGTAGCTAGGAAGAATATTTTAATTATACTTTTCTACTGCTGTAACTTTATTTTTAAATATTACATTTTAACTGCTATTTCTTGCATGATTAATCCCATTCCTGATTAATTTGAAGCACTCTGTCTGTGCTACTCCCACGTAATACTCCTGGAGGGATAATGTGCTTCAGGGACAAATGTTAACTGAATGTGCTGCATTATCTCTTCCTGGCATAGCAAACAAAGGAGGAAAAAAATCATTTATTCCCAACTTCAGAAAGCAGCTTTAGGGGATCACAGTGGCAGTGCTTTGAATTCAGCTGAATGATTGTGGTAGATTTTCCTTAGTTTTATCAGCAGACAGGAATGATGACACACTTCATCAGTTCGCTTGGAAGCATAAAACTTCTATGGAATCCAAGCTGAAACAGCAGTCCTGTTTATCTATGCAACATTTAGTCACCTTCTCTCCCCTCTCCACTACTCATTCTAGAAAATGAATGTATTGCTGAACTAACCAAACAATTACAGATACTTCTAGACTTTGATGGCCTAAACTAATCTGACATTAGAGATGCAGTGATATATTTGAATGAGGTTTTTAGAGAGCTTAGCACGGCTACAGGAATGACATATAGATCCAAGGCATGAAATGATTCGGCTGCTTTATGTTCTGGGAATGGGTCTGGTGACTGGTAGCAGAGAATGTGTAAAGGTTCTCTGCAAGAGAAAAGAGGGAAAATGTGGAAGGCAGTTGGCTCTTGGAGTAGATCAGGAGACAAGTGACATGGCATTTGGATCCAATTATTACTGTATGTTAATATGTGCTTTGCTCTCTGTGAGGTGTATATGTCTGTCTGTCTGTCTGTCTGTCTGTCTGTCTGTCTGTCTGTTGTGACTGTGAATCGATGGGGGTGAATTTTCCAGTTACATTTTACAGAGTAGCACCTTAAAAAGATCTGTATGCAGGAGAACAGATACAACCATGGTCTCCAGATGGGATACTTCATTGTAAAAAATCCATTCTTTTTCTAACTGCTAAATTAATAACTGTGGTGCTTTTTTTTTTTTTGTTCTTCTGTCTGATTGTGCTGTATTTCCATACAAACCTGTAGATCAAGTGTTTGTTTGAATATGTAAAGACAAAAAAATGCATCTGTTGTACCATATCCACAGTAAAGGATCTGCTGTCTATAGTCAAGTTGGCCTTAGGCTCAAGTACAATTCTGATAAATGCTTTATAACTGCTTAGAGCTGTATCTAGCTGGGCTGTCTAATTTAGCTGCTATCTAATTTAGCTGATAGTTATCTTACTGGGAACAGCTCTTAATGGAAAAACAGGAAAATGGAAAATTCCCCCCTATAGTCTTTAAATTCACCACTTCATTCAAAGAAATAATGTTTCATTCTAGTTTAGGGAAAAAAAGTCTTCATCTGAGAATATTTCTTCCTGTAAACATATACAAACACATGTCCCTGATTTTTGGCTTCTGTACTATTTTGAGTGAATGGAAAGAGTTTGGAAACTTGAGGCAAATAAAGATTCCATTTGTGCAAAAAATTGCTTTCTTATGTGCACAAATGGAATGAACACACATGAAGTGAACTGGCCAATGTGCACATGGAGTGTGGTCTTGGTAATTGTAAATCAGACACCCAATTTGAACACAGTAATATAATCAGTATTAAACTACACCACCACCAGTGGTGTCACTGGGGGATTTTGTTAGGAGCAGGCTGGAGTTTTGAAGTGTCTAAGAATACCTGCCTTAGAATTTTCTCCTTGATCTGCCAACACAGACTGGCAGATCTCTTCCCCTCATTTGCTGCAGAGCTATGCATAATGTGCAGCAGAACTCATTTGAAATGGTGCATGACAGGATCCTGTGTATGAAAATCATGAGTGCATTCGAAGAACAGCCTCAAGACAGATTATAATCTTTAATGTGAATAAATCCAGATCTGTGAGCTCTTGTTGTGCCCCAAACCTGGGGCACAGAATCCTTTTCAAGAGACATTATAAGTTATGCCCATGAGAACTAAAATAGCAGATAAGACCACACTGTTTGATGGTAAAAAGTTCCAAATCATACCAGCACTGACAATTTGCAGTCTTTCAGTTCCTGTTCAGATACAGCCATACAAATTAAGGTGGTTTCTAAAAGCTGCTGTCTTACCAATTTAGCTAAATACAACGTAGGTCATGATTTCCACAAGTCTGATAGAGAATTTTAAAAAAATATTTGGAAGATTTTACAAATGGAAGAGCTGGAGTAAAGTGTATTTTTCCAGGGAGACATATTTGCCAAGTTAACACATTTTGAGTCTCACTGCATCATCTATTTATTGGTCATTGAACACTAGGGTGAAAGGCTCATGTGATTTTTCACTGTAGTTGAAGATTTTAAGCACTGTCAGCCTGTCACAAAGTGAGGTTTTAGGGGTGCAATGACTGTTCAATAAGCCAAGTGAACTGTGGGTTTTACCCTGTTGGTGCCATGCTGTCTTTGGCAGTGTTGCACATCAGTACCAGCTATGTTCTGCCCATATTCCTTTTTACAGGGTCTCCACTCTGGGTCTTCACTCAGTTTGGATAATTAAGTGCATTTTGGGTCTTTTAACAGTGCAACATAAAACCAAGATGTTTGCCCTGCATCAGCAGTGAACTTTAGGTACAGAACTATACATTCTGTCCACCAGTTAATTCAACTTCATTACATCACTGCTGTGAGGTTGCTTCAGTTATGTTGGTTAACTAAGCAAAAAATAGAACTCTATCAGCTGGATTAAATATAAAGGAATATTTATGTGCAAATACGGTATTTCCTGTCTCTCAGAGTTCGGTCTTATTGATTTATCACAGAATACAGAGGCAATTTATAAGAGATGTGTCTTGTGAATTCATATATTTACGAACATTTATTATTGGCTGTGGTTAGTGGTTGGTGCTTCTGTCATTTTCTTTGCTGTTTTTCTATGTATTTGTTAATTTTTTCCCCTCAAATGCTATATTTAACTTTCAAGTATAAATGCCATATGAAGTGGAGAGATGCTTCTGACAATTGCATGCTTTTTTGTTCAGTTAAATTTGCAACTTTACACCCTTGCATTATTGACTGCTGCTGTGAGAGAGGATTCACACAGGGTAGGGGTGGGCTTTTCCTTCGTGCCTCAGTTTAGAAAGAGATATCTTATTTATGTTCCTAGCAGGGAGAGCTACAGCTTCTTCAGGTATATGGGCAAATTGATCACATCCAGTAATCAAAGAGAGCTATTGACTTATGCTGCAGTCCTTGTTCCATTTTAAATTACAGGTGGCACATTTTGTAGCTGAATCCTCATCTTATTAAAAAAAAAAAAAAGAAAAGATTAAGAACATTTGTGCTCGGGAGCCCTTTTAGTTCACTTTGACAAATGGCTCAGTTGGTCATTTTTAACAATGACAGTATGCATGAAAAAGTAAAGTATTTTAAGATCACTTATGGTGAATTATATAAGTGATGGCTATTGAGCTATCAATCAGTCAAGGTGGAATTGATGGAAGTCACTGAAGCAGGATCTCCAGGATGGTCTTCTCTCTCTGGTTTTTATGTGTGTTTTGAAAAATGGAATTTTTGGAACAAGTGATTGATTGGCTCAATTTTGGTTGGGAGACCCATGTTTTTCCCTGGCCCCCTTATGTTCAGGTAAGGAATGTCAGGCAGTTTCCCCAGCAGAGGACACTGTGTTCCTGCTGTTGGCTTTGTAGGGTTTTGTTTTGCCAAAGACCCATGGAAATAAATCAAGATATGATTTTGTACTTGGTATTCTGTATGGACACCATGACTGACATTGCAATTATAGGTTTTTGCATTGTTTATGCTCCTCCAAAGGCGCATCTGAGTGCTCTGAAGCACTGGCTGAAAAGATCTGTGCAAGGTTTATTACAGTATATAATTGTATTTACCCGTTAGGGCTTCCAAGCGTATTTGTGCTTTTCATAGCTCAAACACTGCTTGTTTTATTCGTAATTAAATAACTGATTAAATAAGTCTCCAAATCAGTTTCGTAAAGAATGTGATTTAACACAGTGCTCGCGCATCCATGTGAAAGAAATAGACCATGCTCTGCTTTATGTTTCTTTCCTTGATGTTCAAGGGCATGGCTTGTTATCTCCCCTCCCTCATTATTTACATAAATCACATTTCCTCTAAAGCAGCAACTGAGCCAGCCTAGGTGTTATTACTGTCTCCCCTGAGGTATGAAATCACACAGACATGCCTGTGTCCCACCAGTGAGTTTTGTTGGAGGACACTTGGTCCACAGCACACCAAGAACAGGAGCCTGTTTTGAAACAATGTAGGTTAAATTTCTTTCCAGTGATGTCAATTAATCTTGCTGAGTTGACTTAATGGGAGATTTTCCATCAGCTGAGTATTTGTGTATTAACTTAGGGCTTTCATAAAGGCAGTGGTAATGGTATTATTTTAAGAACATCTTAAAAAGGCATGGGAAGGTTGTTGAGTAGAATTGTTGAAACATAACAGGATAAAGAGAAATAATTAATTGAAGAATGCTGCTTGTCAATTTTTTCTTTCTTTGCAATGTTTCTAACATTTATTAAGGGGCAATTAAGATTTCATAATAAATATTTGGAACTGCTTGCTGCAGTCACAATGCAATTTAAGATGGCCAGTTACACATAAAAAAAAGGAATATATAAAAGACAAATATAGAACACAAATTGTTTCCATGAAGTACCTTGAAATATTTTTGCAAATTAGATCTATATAACTGTAGGTTTCTAATTACAAAAATTATCATGACAAAAACCTGAAGCATTTATTTATGTAGTTTATTACTTGCTATTTTTTGTATATCCTGTTTGTTTATTCAGTGTATACTTTTGGACTTCAAAATGCTTCAGTAGTGAAGACAGATGTAATTTATGGCCCCAGTAAATACACAGAGAAATAGAGTTGTGAAATGAATTCTCCAAGGAGGTTTCTACAGCAGGTCAATAACAGAATGAGAGAACTTCAAGTCTTCATATATTTCCAAAGTGGAATCTGAAGTATTCTTCCTTTAAGTTTTCAAAGTTGTATTTATTTTTATTTGGTTTTATCCCCTCCCCAAATAAATAAAAACCATCAAACTCTGCATACAAGCTTTATGTTGCTGGAACTTTGGAGTGATGATGATTTATGCACATTTTAGTGCACATCCTAGGTAGATGAATTATATTGGATCTAAGGAATAAACTGTTCACCAGGTACCAAGGAGTAGAGCAAATAGAAAACTAGAAATAATGATAGTCTGGTCAAATTTGGTGTGCAAGATAATGCACATGTTTTGTGTTCAATCAGTTTCTAAGGCTTACTACACCACTTTTAAGCAGATATGTACTATGTTAGGGATTAGATAAAATTTGACTTGTGACAAGATCCACCTAAGTAGAAATAAGTTTTATTATTCAATCTTGACATTTGCTTTTAATAAACTCTATTTATTCCACTATTATTAGAGATGTGTTTACTGCATATAGATGATTTCCTACATAACGTTGTTGAAATTTTTAAGTGTACTAATCATTCACATGAGTAAATGGCTGCTGATGCTACTAAGGAAAGGATCAGGTTTTTTGCAGCTACTGCTTTTTGTAGTAAATTATTTTTGAGAGGTGGTCACTCAGATCTGAGATATAACTGCGATTTACTTTAATTTGAATTCCATCTTAGGAGTAAAAGATTCGTATTCGGTGCAGTTCTTCTCTGTGTTTTGGTTGACTGGTTTTAGATTAGCCATTTAATGAGAATGGAGTGTGTTTGGAGAGCAATAATGCTGCTGTCAGTTTGTAAAGTCTGCACAGGGCTGGAATGAAACCAGTTTGAGAGCTCTTTTAACAGGAATAGTGCTACTGCAAGCACATTTTCCTCGGATTAAAAACAATGAGCATCACATTTGAGCATCAAATAAAAACATGCTATTATGGTCACCAAGCAATTGGTACATTGCTCTTCATCGAAACTCCTTAAAAAAACCCAAAAAACCCTCAAAGAAAACCAAAACCCAAGCCCCCAGAAACCCCAAACCAAAAGAGCAAACCCAGACAAACAAGAAAACCTTCAAAGAGCCCTAGGTAACTTGAGAAAACTTGACTGGTTCTTGTGAGGAAGTCATAGGACTGGTGTAACAAACCTGTGCTGAAGTGAAAGGGCTTTTTTTCTTTTTTCCCCTCAAGTCCAGAGCTCCCTTCTGGTGTGAGAAGACCATAAAATGGTGTCTATTTGGAGAACTTTTCTGTGCTTTATTTTAATTTCTTTTTGTTAAATGTAAGTTGGAGTTAATCATGGCAGAAAGTAGTGCCATGACTGCCTAAACAATCACACACAGATATTTAAATAGATTTTGATTATTGTCAACATTGCCAATGTTTTCTGACTATTTCTTTGAAAGTTTGACACTCTTAGTGCATTTAGAAATCTGACTCATATATTTAACTCTTCCTACCTTGAGGCTAAATAATATGTGAGAGATGGATGTTTTGTATGTGTCAGGTATTTTTCCTTGCTCCTGTTGTTTTCACACCAGAAGGATTCCTGTAAATGGACTTTAAATCCTCACTAACAGAGGAACTCAGATTTAAGTGTCCAGGCTTTCATGTTTGCATGTGCTTTTCAATGCATAAACAATTTACCTTTGATGGGCTCAAGTGAATCCAGCCATCAGAGACCCTTTTATTTGCAGGACAGTGGGGAGGCCCCTGGTGATGCTGTGGAGATGTAAAACTGTCATTTATTGCCTGCTGCAGGTGCTGCCTGTGCTGCTTTGCACTTTGCCAAACACACATTGATGATCAAACACCCAGAGCTGGCCACTGGTCACAGCCCAGGGCCACTGAGCTCTCACTCCCACTGGGATTTATGACAAACTGTGGCTGTTACCCTCAGAACTGAATTGTCATTTCCCTTTTCTAACTCATTAGTAACAGCAGTTTAGTCCCAAAGAAGACTGTGGCAGGTTGTACTGTGCAGATTTTTCCCTAAGCTAAAAACGTGAGTTCTGTGCAGCTGAGCTGCTCCTAGTAGAACTTTTATATTCACTTTTTCTTAAAATTGCTTACAAATTTTGATCAGCTAGGCAAATTAAAAAGGAAGTTAAATAAATAAATAAATAGACAAAACTTTCCTAATGACAAAAACTAAGTTTAAAAGTATTTTGTGAGTTAAGTGAATTGCATCAAGTAAATAAAACGTATTCTACCCATTTAGTATAGATGTTCTGTCACCAAGATAAATGGACTAGCTATTACAAGTATCTGTGTGGCTGAAATGCATAACAACATAATTACTTTGCCAGCAAAATGCTAACCTGCTTTAATCATTCTGTTCACAGAATAATGTAAAGTGATTTAGTGGGTAGAATGAATCCACTTACAAATTGTTTTATGGTCATAATGCAGTCTCTTTGTAGAATGTAAATTGATGATGATAATTTTATGGGCAAATGATTTTTCAATTAAAATGTCTTTTCACAGACAGAATGGGAATGTTACAAACTGTTCCAAATAAGAATATGTCAGGGTGAAGGCATATAGGGTTATCTAATGTATCAACCAAAGCCTCAGCTGAAAGAACTGCTAGGTTAAAAATGTGATTTATTTTAGTCAAGTTTTTTATTTCTTGTCATTACATGTGCAAAGTATCCTTATTTGGTCCCATTGGCATAACAACCAGAGTAAAAATTTACCACATAAACAATAGCAACTAACATTTCTCATGTTCTCTTTGACTCTCTTATATGCTAATAACTTAGGCTTTAATAATTATTTTCAGCTAACTGTACCATTTTCTGTATTACAGTAATTGCAATGTCTATAAGGATCAGAATAAATCACTGCAGTTCAGTCATCTTTAATTTTAAAATTGTGATAAGGAAATGAACTACATTGCCCAGCCTAACTAGATGAACTCCTGTTCAGTATAGTAGGGGATTATTTGATTATTGCTGTATTGCTATTCTGTTCTAAAGTGTTTATATAGGACCTGTGTAATTTTATAAAGTAAAAATCACTTCAGCCTTTGATAGCTTCTGCTATTGCATACAAATGCTTTTTCCCTTAGTGGTAGGTCAGCCTCAGGAGTGGTTGAATGGTGACTCTTTTAAAGAGTTATTAACTCAGAATTCTTTAGCACAGTATCAGATGCTCTGCATGTTTTCCATACAACCCAAGCCAGACCCCACCTGCAGAGCTGGGCCAGCCCTGGGCCAGCACAGCAAGGACCTGGAGCTGCTGGAGCCAGCCCAGAGGAGGCTCCAGGATGAGCAGAGGGATGGAGCAGCTCTGCTGGGAAGAAGGGCTGGCAGAGCTGGGATTGTTCACCTGGAGAGGAGAAGCTTTGGGGTGAGCTCAGTGTGACCTTCCAGTGCTTGAAAGGAGCCTGCAAAGAAACATGGAGAGAGACTGTACACAAGGGATGGAGTGACAGGCCAAGGGGGAATGCTTCACTGGCAGGGAGGAGGTTTAGATTAGTGTTAGGAAGAAATTCTTCCCTGTGAGGGTGATGAGGCCTGGACACAGGGTGCCCAGAGAAGTTGTGGCTTCTCCTGGATCCCTGGAAGTGTCCAAGGCCAGGTTGGATGGGGCTCTGAGCAACCTGGATAGTGGAAGGTGTCCCTGCCCATGAGAGGGGACTGGAATGAAATGATCATTAAGGTCACTTCTGACCCAAACCGTTCTGTGACTCTGACAACTGAAACAGAATTTGTGTGGTGTTGTCATGTTTCATAGCTTTTTCTTTGTGGAAAACATTTTGTCGTGTTTTAGGAATCATATAAACAATTTTTTACTAATCTGCTCTGCAGCATTCAAGACATCAAGTTAATGACTGTGAAGTTTGCAGTTTCCTGAGGAAACTGATGCAGTAGCTTGCTCTTGATACTAAAGACAAGCAGGGAAGCTCAAATATCACTGTAAGAGGCAATGCACAGTTGTGTTACAAATACAATTAGCCCCAAACAGTTCTGTTGATTGCAGTTTAGAAATTTTTGGTGAGCAGCATCAATATTTAGTGGTTAGAGAGATAAATATATGTTGTGAGTTAGCCCCAGCCATGAACCCATCCCCAACAAAAATGAGCACATGTGAACAATATTGTACCTTGGGACTGCACTTTAATGAAGGATAAAACCACAGATAGATGTGTGATGTGTCTAAAATGACATTCTGAATAGAAAATTTAAATTTTAAAACCTACAGTAAAGGAGGTACCAGAAAAAGGGAGCAGGTGAAGTCATGTGTGTGTAATGGATGTGATTTATACAGTAAAATCTGTCCAAGGTTTAACAGCCTCTTAGTTCTTGTTTTCTATGGACTTCTATTTTTTCTTGCAGGCTTTTCTCACTCCGTTTCTCCTCTGCATGAGCTTTGAGAGTTGTAACCACCCTTTGAGCATCTCAGTTCAGCCTTCTGTGTCAAGCTCCACATGTAATGTTTAAGCTTTCCAAACTCTCACATGGAATCTGATTGTTTCTACACTTCTCCACAGTAATCTCCTCTCAGGCTGTTTTTTTGCTGTCCCTTTGCTGTCATCACTTCCTTACAGAATGCTGCTGTTAACAGCATCTTCCTGAGTCCACTGCTCTGAACATCACATCCCTTATTAAAAACAAACTCGTGCTTGCTTTTCACGATTGCTGCTGCTCCTTTCCAATCTGATCTGTAATACAAGATTTAGTTTTACAGTTTCATTTTAAAGGAGTTAAGAGAGATGGGTTAATTCCTTAATTCTGTCTCTAGCCCTTTCACACTGTACAATGTTCCCTCTAAGATGTGGAGTCCTGCAGTGTGTGCTTTTCCTGCATTCTGCTTACAGAGAGGGGTGGGACAAGTTGCATTTTTATTACTGTGGGCTAAAACCTGTGCTATTTTATTATCTTATCTCTGCCACCCATTCTTTTGGTGGACTTTTGATTCACATGCCTGTTCTATCCTCAAATTTAAATATTACAATATTCGTAGTGAATGCCTCTGGAGACTTTTTCCATTTTTTTATTCTGTTTGGGTTTCATCATCATCATCTCTAACTGGGGCCAGTGACTCTCAGTTAACTTGCCTGAGTCTCACCAGACAGATCTTTTGGTGTTTTGCACAAAGTGAGAAACCCCAAACCTCTCTTTGTTACTCATACCAGTTATCAATCACATGCCAACAATTTGAAAATTCTGAGAATGTACATGTCAGAGGAGATTTTCAAGCTAGTCTCACTTTACTGATCTCTTGGTTTTAGCAAAGTGCAGCTCCGTTGTTACAACCAGACATAATTTTTAAACTATTTGTAAGAGTGTAAAAAGGATTTTTTTTTCTTCCTTTCAGTAAGATCTGCTTTTAAAAAATTGTCAAAGTGAAAGCAATCCTCTCTTTTTCTGTTGTCTTTTGTTAGAGCATCCAAATATTGAGTCTGTGGCTGTGCCCTCATCATGTATCTCTCTGATGTCTGGGGGTCCATTGATGCTTCTTGCTTATATTGAATGTAATAATCAGTTATTAAAGAAGAGAGCAGTCTTGGGATGCCAGATCATTTCAGTTAATAAAATTTCTCTTATGATTCTGTGTGGCCTGATTTCTGGAGGAAAAAAAACCAAAATATTTTGTCCAAGATGCTCTCTCATTTGGATTTTTAATAAGTGGGGATTCTTAACTGCAATACCAAACTAATGATTTACAGGCCCTCAGAACTTTTAAACACTGGGTTTTAGTTGACTCTTTCTTTCTTTCTTTCTTTCTTTCTTTCTTTCTTTCTTTCTTTCTTTCTTTCTTTCTTTCTTTCTTTCTTTCTTTCTTTCTTTCTTTCTTTCTTTCTTTCTTTCTTTCTTTCTTTCTTTCTTTCTTTCTTTCTTTCTTTCTTTCTTTCTCTTTTCTTTCTTTCTTTTCTTTTCTTCTTTTCTTCTTTTCTTCTTTCTTTTCTTCTTTCTTTTCTTCTTTCTTTTCTTTCTTTCTTTTCTTTCTTTCTTTCTTTCTTTCACTGTAACTTAGTAAATACCTTCAGCCTACTACTATTTCTGCCCTTTTTGACTTTAACTAAAAATGATTTGTCTTCATTTCTGCATCAGCAGCCAGGGTTCACTTTGATAGTATCTCTCTCATAACATTTTTCCAATAGGGATTGTAGCTGGAACCCTAACAAGAATAGCAATTTGAGAAATGTCTATAAATCCTCAAGGCTTTGTCATATTGGAAGGAATTTAGCTGTATGATATGGGCAGGAAAGATGCAGAATCAATAATAAAAAATAAGTAAGAAGCAGTGGGTGGTATGAATTGATATTGACAAGCCAACAATACAAGCTGTTTGTGCCTGATTGCATTGACTGTAACTCTGGGAGGACTTTGATGCCAACTAATGCTTTTGTCACCTTCTGATAGTTTTGAAGTGCATCACCTCGGGAAATCTCATGTATTAGTTCCTTTTGTGAATGTAGGATGGAGCTGTTCTGCCCCTGGAGCCATAATTTTACCTGCAGATCTTTGCAAGATACAGAAATTCTTTTGTCCAAAAACCAGAATGAAGGAATGTAGATAAAATTATGCTATAATTTTAATGTATTTAATGTCAATCATAAAAAAACAACAACACAAAAAAAAGATTATGTAATTCAAAAATAAGAGGTAGATTTGTTTGTTTTTTGCTAAGAGAAATGGCTACAAAAGAGGGACTCTAAAGGAGGAACACACAAGGAAAAATAGTGTAATAATCTTATAATGCAATAGGAATATATGTATAAACCTATTAAAATAAATGGTTAGTTACCTTCATGATTTCATTAAACCTGGTTAATACCAGTGTAACTTTGTAAGCTTTGGCTTGTTATTTTCATATTGGCAGGCACAGAACTAATCCAGGGGGAACCGGATTTTGGAATTAAGCAAGTTTTTTATAGCTTTGCATACTTAATTGGGAATAAACCTGCCACAGAAGCAGTGGGATGTACATCATTCATTGACTATTTGGAGAGTAGGTTTTTATCAGTGTTCTCTGCTGATGCTGTTGGGTCATAATGGACAAAATCTGCACAGGTAACTTTGCAGGGCCTTAGGCAATTCTGAGTCCTAGCTGCACTTGTTTAGATTTTCTCAGAAGAATGGAGGAGGTGGGTTTTGCACATTCTTAAACCACTAGAAAAATGTGCACTGAATTTAAATTAGAATTAAATTATCATGGAAAACGCTATCAGGCTTGCATAAATTGAATTTTTTGCAAAGCAATAAAGTCAGTTCCAGTGGGATTTTGGGAATAGGCAGAGAATATGCACCTGCAGCCTTCATGACATCATGATGGAAGGGTGATTTCATACTGCTGATATTTTGCTCAGGCCAGCATTTCTCTCAGGCCTATTTCTACTGAATCTCATATCCTACAGTTCTTAGTAAAGATAAGCAGAAAAGTGAAACAAAACTCATCTCTGTGGCAATGTGCAATAACCATAATAAATCATGGCTTCATACAAATGTGGTGACAGCCCTTTTTGACATTTACTTGTAGTCGAAGATTCTCTGTGGTTCTCTGTATTGAAATAAAAATAGAAAAGCCATTTTTTTGAGCTGAGAACAATATGAATTACAGCACATTTAAACAGTGTCACACTGGATCCTCTGTTAACATCTTACATTGGGGGTATCAGTAGTGCCCTAGCAATGCATGAGGGGAGCAACACAAGTGCACGAGGGAGTAGAATGTCTTCCATATGAAAAATGGTTAAACAGGTTAGAACTGTTAGTGTTGGAAAAGTAATGGCAGGGAGGGATAAGAAAAAGGCCAGTGATATAATCAGTAATACAGGGAAGGGAATGATTTTTCCCTGTCTTTCACAATACAACAACTGAAGCCATCAAAATTAAATTGTCAGGAGTGTGTTCCAAGGAAATAAAAGGAGCACTTCTTCACACAGAATGTAACCAGGTTTCAGAACTCACTGGATGAGATGTTATGGCTCCTTGCAGGACAGTTTAACACAAAGATATAGTTTCTGGCTCAGCCTGGAAGCTTTTGAGCTCTGAATTGCTGGAGAATGACAAGACCAGGGGTAAGACAGATGGTGCAGAGCAGAAGGGATGAAGGAAGGCCATGGGGTCATCACATATTAGGATGTGGGAGAATAACTGCAAACAGAGCTGTGGATGTTCTTGGATATCAAGGCAGACTAGCTGACCAGAAGCTCTGGCTGGCTCTTTCTACTGCACAAATTTTCTTTTCCTAAATGATGTGAAGTGCTGAAAAACAGGGAAGAAAGTCCTGTGTGATTGGCAGCCTCTCTCTGTGCTATTTAGGGCTTGGTCAGCCAGGGAAAGGGATAGCTCCAGTTGGATTCCATTTCCTACCCAAAGGCAGTGGTGCATAGGTTGGGATTTTGTACATGCTGCAGTGACCAGACTGTCAGCATAATTCCACACAGGTTTCCTTTAGCAGGTGCCAGTGCAGCAAAGGCTGGCTGTGAATGGTACTTGACACTACTATCATCCTTTCCTGTTTGTTTGTATGCTGAAATATTTGCTTATAATTTAAAACATCAATATTTTCCCCCATGATTTCATAATTACTCATTTCAATGCATTCTCTGTCTTGGTATTAGCGTTTTGTTTTGTTTTAGTTGGGTGTTGTTTTTTATTTTTTTAATAAAGAGAAAATATCATTGCAGTGGAATCTTCTTTTAGCTGTTTTCTAGAGTGATTTTAGTGCATTTAACACTGTTCCTATAGAAAGTTTGATGTAAAAATAGTAATAATAATAATAATAATAATAATCTTTCCTGTAATAAAACAGAAGCAGGAAAGAAAAAAGGAATAAAATAAGCATGACCTGAATAAATAGGGGGTTTGTGGCTCTCAGAAAAAGTTGAAACACTTTTGGGGGAAATGCTGCCCTGAGAGGAGCTTGGAGTTTCTGGGGAAATGCACAGACTCTTTGTTTTATTGCACACCCATCTCTTGGAAAATGTTTGGTTCTTTCAGTAAGACCCCGGATATTTATTGAACAAAAATCTGATAGAACATCCTGGTAAAATGATGGGGTTCTTGGCAAGAATGAAATTAAAATTTTCTGTGTTATAACACATTGACACAAACAATAATGAAAAGTCATCTCAGGATATGTATTGAATAATTTATTGTGTAATTTGATAAATTTTAAAAATTCACTATGGCAAATATATAATTTGTTTTTTAATTTCAAGTATAGTTTCAGATAGCAGGACTGACCTTTTGATATTTCAACTTATAGGGCTACTGCTCAGCTGAGATAATTAAGTTTTGCATCTTGTATGAATGATTATGGAGTGGATGCAATGATTGTTTAATTCTCAAATGGCATTAAAAACTTCTTAGGGGAAGCTTTTACTCAGATCTCTGCTTCAGTTTAGAGCTCAGAACAGCCAGTATCATTGTGCTTAAAAGTTATCAAAAATAGGAGAAGGTTGAACTGACAAGGTAAAGATTGTTTCACTATGTTAGCAAAAACCCATAAGCATTGTGATTTTAATTTTTTGCTTTTTCATATAAATCAGACAGATTTTTCAGGGAGAATATTTGCAAGGGATTAATTTAGATATGTTAATATAAATATCAGATAATATATTTTCAGTAGAAAAGTGTGTTTTACCTGAAATAACATTCTGATGAACTCTAAGAATTACTTATATAATTTTACTCATGGATAATCTTTTAGATATCTTTCTGTTGATGGATGAAGTCTAAGAGCTGTTGGTAATAATGTAAGAAAAGTTGGGCAATTGCTGTTGCTTTAATATATTTGAGGGTATTTTGTTGTTTAGGTATGTGCTAGACTTTAGAAATAATTTTTGCCAGGGTAGCAGTCAATAATCTATCTTACATAAAGGTTATTTAAGCCCCATAAATCAATTAGTTTGCCTTACAGTGCATTATCTGCTACCTCATTTGGTTTTGTATTCTGATTACCCTGTTGCATTGTGGCTGTCCTTGATACTGAATTTTAAAGAATTATTTCCTAATTATCATTTTATAGCCTCAAATAAAAAAAAGTCCATGAGTTGTCAGAATCCATTTCTGGAATAGCAACATACTATGAATTTGAGTTTGTATTCTAAATAGGATTTTGGCTTTCAGCTCAACAGGAGGAAGTTCAGTGTTAGTAAGCTAACAGCTTTTAATGGTGAGCATTTTTCAGAGTTCCAGTTCCAAAAGGAGCATTCCCAAGACCTTGCTGGCTTTTATGTGCCTTTTTTTTTTGTGAGTAAATTGTTCATTAATTTCTAGGTAATACAGTAATAGAGCATTTTTAATTATAGAAAATGAATTATAAATGTTATGAGATGGAGGGCATTCGTTGTGTTTAATAATGTAAAGAAAAAAAAATTCATCTTATCCAATAAATTATATGGTCTTCCCTTAAAAACTGTCTTTGGCTTTACAAGGGGGAGAAGAAGCTGGTGCTGTGCACTCATTAATTACACAGCTAAACCTGGGAATCAGGGCTGGGGATCTGATGACCTTCCCACACAATGACCCCTTCCAGTGCACAGAAAACACCTCTGGTTTGCTCTGAATGCTCTGTGGGCCTTTGAAACTGTGAGTGTGAGTCCTTTGTGCAGTTCCCTTCCTTGCACTGCTGCCAGGAGGGCACATGGTGGTCACCAGGTGTGCAGATGGTTTGAGAGAGCAGCAAAGCCACCCAAAAGTGTGTGGCTTATCCCCACTGAAACCAGAGCAGCATGGTGCTGCTGTAAGAAGTAGAGACATTAGGAGGACACACGTGTCACTGCTGGTAGCTCTGGTCCCTGTTTGCACAGGTTTTGCTGGTGCTAAATACCACCACACACCTTGGAAGTGTCAGGTTTTCTAATCCTGTGGTTTTGGTACTGGAAGTTACAGATAAAACTGAGCAGGAGCAAGTGGGACAGAGACAGCAGCAGCAGAAAAAACGAAGGGATTAGCCACTGCCTGACTAGTCCATGCTTGTAGAGGGAGAGTAATCAACCCAAATGTCAACATTTATTAATGCTGTTCACATCAAAAGCTGTCGAGGAGCGCTTCATGAGAGTCCCTGGCTTCAAAACAGAGCTATCGATTGAAATAAACTGCGATTGGAGCTCCAACAGCCCCACTCCATACACACTCAGCTTTGGATCCTGTAACAAAGCCTCCAAAGGCTGCAAACTCAGGAAAGTACTTACAGAAATGTCAAATCATGATCTTCACCTGCTGAATACTTGTCTGTCTGATTCCTTCCATTTACTGTTAGATTTAAAGTAATAATAACTGCAAATGGAAAAGTTGCTAAAATCCCAAGCTCAAACTCATGCACAAACCATGCTGCTCTGTATTTCCCTGTGCCTGCAACACATGTATTATCATACATGTTTTAGTGGCACTATATAATGTTACATAGTAAAATATGCACAATATTAAATTGCTGTGAAATAATGTGATAGCAAAAGCAAATTTTTAGACACTGGAAAAACCTTAAATGTGTAATTTTTAACATAAAAAGAAGACATTTTAAAATAAAATTATGTGAGTTCAATATGATTATGTGATTGCATCTTTGGCAGGGCTTTAGTGATCAAGTTAAATGGTCAGCTAAGAGAGACAGTTTATGCTGGGGTCTCACCAGTGCATTTTTACAAAATTTCTGTAGCAAAGAATTGAACTAATTGGATTTTGTGATACAAGATTCTATGTGGCTGTGTGTGTGTGTGTATGTGTATATATATACACACATATATATTTGAAAGAAGCTATGCCTGATACATGCTTTCACAAGGGTTATTTTGGGGTGAGTTTGCAGATTTTTGTTTTGCCCAGAGAAGCAGAAATTCAGTGGAATAGGTGTTTAATTCCACTCTGTCTTACTGGTTTTGTCCCAGGAGATTGTGCATAAAGAAAGTTTATAAAAGCAAGTATTTTTTGTATCCATATATGCATAAAATAATCAGGGAAAAAAGTTATTAAAATGGATGCTCTTAACCACAAAAGCCACTGAATGTTCTGCTGCAAATGTCTCCTGTTTTGAATGATTAGGCAGAAAAGAGCTTGTTAGTGTTTTTCTTATTGCAATCTTTACATGTCAGAAAGATTCTTAAACCAAAAAAGCAAATTATTCAGATTAGTTCCAAATTTCTCTTTGTTAATATGTATGATATGCAGCTTGGAAGATGAATTTCAAGTTGTTTTTCTCTGAAAATGTCCAAATAATTGATATCACTGCTGTATCTTTTAATATATATTCATAACAATCACATCTTTCAGATCTGATTTTTTTTGTTTTGTTTGTATCACTAATAGCTAATACTTACTGTGTCATCTTATCATTCCTGCTATCTCTCACTGTTGCTGTACCCAAGCAGAGGAGAACTGGAGGACAATGAGTGTCTTGGGGAACAGTTAGGTCCCTCTCCAAGGTCAGACAGTTGTTTTCTTTAGGCTAAAAAAGAAACAGGCTATTTCATTTAGCATGTAAATGTAAATCTGATTTGGAACAAAAATGTATAAATTATATTCAGTCTAAGTTATGCCATCCTTAAGTGGACACAGCAAAAGCATTTAAGCAGTGTTTGCTAGAGCAGTGCCAGGGAGAGGGGGTGGGACCTTCAGCCAGATGTCCTGACTGGGAGAGAGAATCCTTCCCTGAGTGTACACTCAGCAAATCTGAAACCTATGGAATCACAATTAGTAAAATCTTCACTTTGCAATCTTAAATATGCACCACCTGTAGCATGTTCTAACCCCAGCCCCACAGCACAGGATGCATCCAGCTCAGACACAGCTGAACAGAAAGCTCCCAACTCCTGTGCGGCATCCAAGCCCAGCTGGGACATTCCTTGTCCTGGCACAGCAAATCTGGGGTGCAAGGGGAGGATTCACACCCTGCAGATTTACTGTGTGCACTGTATGTGTTAGTGCAGTGACTCTGGGGGACGTGATGCAACATTCCAGAGATCAGCTGAACCGTCAGAAAGGGATTTGGCAAAAAATATATTAATTTAATTAAGAATTAAGAGATAAAGTGTGTATTGTGTGGACAAGCAGGTGATTTATTGCAGTGGTGAGTGTGTACATTTAAGGGCTGTGCTCTGGCTGTAACTACAGGGACATCCCTGCATCCATGTGTGACCTTTTTCCCTTGTCTGAACTTCTCTGCCAGGGGTGTAGCTCTGCCCCTTCTCCCCCACAGGAGTTGTGATGAGAGAAAGAAAAGCAGAATCATCTATTTAAAAAAGATTCTCTCCTTTCCCTTTGTTTTGCTGATTTGCTTCAGTGAAGCCATGCCAGCTCATGCCAGCTCAGGGTGGAAGAATGGATTTCTGTATTGCAGGATCACAATGCCTCACTGGAAACTCATGTTCAAGTAAAATACAGTCTGCCACTGTTGTAGGCACACAGTTTGTGGTGATTGGGAGTGGGGCTGTGGCTGAGCCTCATCCCTAATGGGCTCCAGCTGTGTCACACAGTNCCAGAAGCCTTCCTTGGTGTTGGCTGTGGCTCCACTGTCCCTCTGCTGTACACCATGACAGGGTGAGGTGTGAGTGTGAACCAGCCCCGGAATCCACTGCAGTCACCACCAGTGAGGTGGGCTATCAAGCTTAAGAACTATCTAGACCCATATTTTTGGATCTGGCTTACAACATCAATTGCCCAACAGAGATTGAAGGTATTTTTTGCATTTTTGATTCTTGCTTTGTGTAAATTTAGGAAATTCAGTGGGTGAAACAAAGGCACCCTTTGCAGTGGTTCTTCTGGGCATCTGGAATTGTTTAACATCAGGACTATATTATTACTGAATTGTTGGATTCTTTCCTTTTTACATCAATATATGAGAATTACAGTGAGCACTAAGGTCTATTTTAAATGCTTCAGTTCAACTTTCACAATTGGAGCTATCAGTCAAACTGATTATATTCTTGGATATAGCATCACATCTAATAACAACATTTTTTGAGTGACAGGAAAGGTTAAGTTATCTTACATGTGGATTTAACATCCCATCCACTTGTTACAAACTTTCCTTCTGACAAGCTGTAAATGAGAGTTTTATCATTGATTTATGGTAGGAAATAATATGACGTGTGTATTTTTCACAATTAATCTTTTATCATTTTATTGACTCCTGAAAGGAGGGACTATTTCCTTAGTAAAGGTAAGGTATGAGTTACTGAGTTTCTGGTTTAGCCAAGCTGGACATCTATTTTAATTTGTTGGGTACGATTTGTTGTATGCTTACCAAAGCAATTAATAACAATATCTGTGCTAATCACACAGAATTCTCTGTAGCGTTGGGGACAGCAGCAAGTGCTGCTTCAACACAAAACTCTGTTGAAATAGCAATGGCTTCAGAGTTTGAACAGAGTAGTCTTAGCCTTGAGAACAGTTTGGGGGTTTGTGAATAATTAAAAAATTAGAAAGTTCAGTAGTAAAACTTAAGGGACATGGTGGCCTTGAGTTATCTTAACACATAAGGACATCAATTCCAGTACCTTAGGGATTCTGGAAAAGAGCAGGTCATGTACACTGCACCCCACCCTCTGTGGTACCCCAACAAGCTTTTCTTTAGCATGGATGAGGCATTTAAAGAAGGCACAGCCATTTTGATCCATGCTTGTTTTATTCTTTGGCACTGAATCTAGCAGAAGCCAAGCACATATTTACTGTCACCTCAGTTATTTGAACACAGGACTTGCTTGGCTTGGAGCAGGGGAGCAGTTTGAAATGTAGCAAACATTGGCTGTAATAATGCACTGTTGTTTTCTGCACATGATCACAAGCATTTAAATTCAGAGAAGCAGAATTAGTTTTGGAACTGCACTCTTGCAACTCAACCTGTTACTAAGTAATAATGCATCCTAGGACTTGTTCTTTGATCAAGACCCAGACTATTTTAGCAAAGCTGTGTTGTTGTGCACGTTCTGAAATTAAATAGATCTGCCTGAGCAGCTGAAAAGTGTTGAAGCATGAAAGAGAGGCTTTTGACTGAACAGGGAGCAGAAAAGAGAAAATCTGAACCAAGCTGTTGGATTCTGAAATGGAGCCTGATCATAGGCATTTCAGAGGTGATTTCCTGTACTTCACTATCTGGACATAAAATATCTATTTATATGTAAATAGTAAAACCTGACAACTTATCTTTTTCCACTGAATGGTTGAAAGGTGTGCAATGCAGCAGTTAGCTGTGTGGAAAGGCAAGCTATGAATGCTTTCCATAATCTCTTGGAAAGGGCTAAGGAGTTTTTTATCATTCTGAACCTCATACCTGTAGTCTGAAAAGCAATAACAAATATTCCTCTCTCACCACTGTTTTCAGCTGATAGTACGCGTTGCATTGCCGGATTCTGCCAGATGTATTTATTTGCTCTTTTTTATCTGGCAAAACTCTGTTGGTTTCAGGGGTATTTTTTCCTGGAATAAAACTGTGGGACCAGGCACTATGTCTGTGATTCAGGTTTTAGAGCTGTAGGCAGGGACTGGGTATATTCTATTAGAGGTGGAATGCCCTCCACTGCCACAAATTTACCATGAATAAACTGTATGTGCTAAATGAGATATTTGTGGTTATGGCCCAGAGAGATTGCTGGGTGACAGTAACATCATCTGGGTTTAGTATTTCAGCATGTGCATTATCCCAGTGATCTCAGAACCTCATGGAAGCATAGATGGGTTTGATATTTACCATTTGGAGGAAGATGTGTTGGTAGAATTGCAGGTGTTGGGAAAAACCCCTTCATTAAACCCATAATTCCTGTGGCTGTGAGGGGCCAGTGTACATCTGCAGGGTCTTTGAAGGCTGATCATAGCAGACTGAGGAGGGAGCAGAGTTTGCACAGAGCTTTTCAGAACCTTATGTCGAGTGTTGGAAGGTTAGTGAAGTATAATTCAACTTCCAGGAGTAATTTTTGATGTTTGGCTTGGCAAACTAAGCTAAAGCAAATGTTAATGCAAACACCAGTTTCAGTAAGGCATGGATAGAATTTAAAGACCGTGGCAAGGTTGGTCTACTTCACACTGTGATGGAATATGAATATCAGAGAATTATCTGCTTCTTCTGGGTAGATTTAATTAATTTATCATCTGATCAGAAATTAGAATGCCCATTTGCTACATGTTAGTGGCTTAATACTTGACAAACAGTGGTGCTGTTAGCAAGAAAACAGGAACAAAGGGGAGGGAGAAATTAATGTTCTTTGAGAGAACAACTTTCAAGAATGTTACTATTCAAAGTAGAAGAAAGTCCTTAAGTCACCAAATTAAGTCTGAAGACTGAGTAAGCCCATATAAAGTCTGTTATTACTTAAGCTTTGAAAGGAGGAGCATCTCCAAAGGTGAAATAATGTTTGTATGGTTAGGAAAAAAATCTTGAACTACATTTAGCCTTGTCCCTGGGAGGGCAGGGAGACCAAAAGCATATAGGGAAGGGTAACAATGATCAAAATATAATAGAATGTCCTCAGTCAGTGAAGAAACTGCCCCAAAATAAAGATATGGTCTGTTCTTAACACATTGTATTTCTAGTGAAATTCTTTCAGAAAAGTCTCATTAACTGACCCAGCAAGTAATTTCCTCTCATACTGTTTGTGAGCACTGAAACAGTTGTGCTGTATTTTGCAGTCCTCTAGACAGGGCCTTGTTCCCCTATATTGTCCATTTTTCCAGTCTGTATTTAGTTCTGTTATCTCTTTTTTGTTTTTTTCCCTACTGACTTATATTTTCTTATTTAATTTCAGCATACCAGGAACATAGAACCTGGTGCAGTTTTAATGCATTGGTCAGTCCTGACACAGCAGGTTATGCCTATAATGTGTAGGATATGTCTATATTGTGTTAGAGCTGTGTCACTACAAGTCCCAGCTGTGTCTTGGGAACATTCACTGATGAGCTTTTCCCTGGCTTGCCCTCGAAGGACCCCTGAACACATCCTGGGAGCTGCTCCTCCCTGAAGGACATCCCTGTAGAAAGGATGCCAAGGAGCTCCAGTGTCCCCCTCAGTAACACTGGTGAGTCTGAATTTCTGCTGTCTGTGTTAGTTGTGCATATTCTGACCACAAAGGTCTCCAGCTCCTTACCACTCATTTTCTCAGTCTGTGACATAAGCAGCTGTTCAAGATCACACAGAGATTCTGCCTTTATAACCAGCCCTCAGATGGAGTCAGTCACAGCTGATAACTGATAAAATCACATCAAGGGCTCCTGAGTCCTGTTGAGATTCATCATTGCAGCTCCTCTTGGCTGGGCTGCACTGATACGTTTGTCAGAGAAAAACTGCACGTTATTTTCGGATCTTATGGAATGAAACATCAATTTGAGACTTTCAGCTTTAATCCTCTCTCCATGAGAGAGTTTGCTGCCATATCTGCGTGCCCCAGATGTTTCAGGAAACCAGTTGAGTAAATCAATAGGTCATCAAAGCAAGCTAGGAAAATAGGAAGAAGCATTACTTTTACTGTTTTGTAAAAATCAGCCCCAGTGTGGTGGAATGTTTTTCAGATCAGATGTGCTCAAAGAATAAATCCTTGCATGTCACCAATGCAGGATTTCACCGAGGTTCTTCTGCAGGAGTCTTCTGATGGTTATATAGCCAGATAGAGTTCTCAGAGCTGGACACTGATTTTATTTTAATTTATTTATTTTATTTTTCTTTTTTGGTGGGGAAAAGATGAAGAAGGCTTTCTCTGTGTGTTTTTATGCAACTGGATATTAGAGTCATGCTGGGGAGTGTTCAGTCTTGAATTATTCCCTCTTCTGAGCCTGGAGATTTCAGCACTATGAGCTGTAAATTGCTGTTCTCAGCTTTGCCTATTTCCTAATGTTCACATATTGAGATTAAGTTAATACAATGATGCATGATTGTTGTAATAGGAGAAACATGAAAAATATCCAACAGAAAGCAAAAAGTGAGAGACTTCCCTGAGAAGAGACTGCAAAAGCCAGGTTTGGAGCTTGTTGTGGTAACACAGGTCAAAGGCAGATGAGCTGACAGCCAGGGAGAGCAGGGAAAATGCAGCTTGTCACCAGGGCTGCTAGGCTGTGTCACAAAAGAAAATAAAACTATAGTGAGCAAAAATGTATGTCTGAAGGAAGGCCAAATATAAATACCCAAACTCAGTAGGAAGAAACGTTTGCTGGCTTCCAGATTGGAACTCCAAAAGAAGATATGGAGAGGAAATAGTCCAAAAATATGGGAGAATCTGGGGTGGGGGCTGAAAATATGTTGGAAAAGGCTGTATTTAGCATTATCCTGAGTGAGTTGAATTTCAATCTTCAGATCTTCAAAATAATTATTTTTGGTCGAATTAATTTATAAATTTGATCAAAAATTTAGTTGTCATGTTTTTGTGTTTGTGGGAAAATCACAATCCCCATTATTGTTAGCTATTTTTATACTTCACTTCAGCCATCATAAAAAATTAACAAGCAGTTTCTGAAAAACCTCAACTGGTAATTCCACTAGTGAGACAGAAGGAGACAAGCAGATTTGAAAAATGCCAGCAAGGGAAATAGATTGTGCTACTTTTTCCTCAGGGAAATAGGCTCTTTTCATCTTTTTTTTTCCTGGAATGAGTAAAACTGGAGGAAAGAAATGTCAGACTCATTGACAAATCCTCCTCTGTCCCCAGGGAAATTACCCAGCGTGGCTTTAGGCATCAGGTAACTTCTCAGGCCAAAAGACAGTGCAATGATCCAGTAATGAGCACCATTAGCTTTTTGCTGCTCTGCTCTCTTGTGCTGTGTGCAGCTAGAACTTCACCTGAATGCTTTTGCTGTTGGCAACTTATTTGCAGTCCAAAAGCCAGATCTATTCTGGCTATTTCTCCACACCTCTCCAGGCACAGCAGCTTTCAGGGAACGTAGCTCTGTGTGTCTCCTGCTGCCATGGCCAAGACAACACCTGGATGTCATGCCAGAGTCATGTTCCCTTCAGCTGATAGCTCTTCCAGTTTAAAATTAATTATTACAGAAAGATAATCCATTCAAGAATTTAGTTATGAGTAACAGATTGCCAGTACTGGTTTGATTGCATCTGGTATTTCTGAAAGGAAACTCCTTGACTAATTGGAGTAATCATATTTTTTTTATAGTAGAAGTGATTAGACAAAACCTAAAGAGCTGAGACGAGGGAAGCCCTGATTATTGTCTGTTATCTCAAGGACAGGCTTTGGAAGCAAGGACTTATTTTCAGCTTTTGTACAGCAGCTGAAATTGAAGTGACCATAAATGAAATTGTTTCCTGGTTTTGCAGATTTATGGGTGCCTGAGAGCTTATGTAGCCCAACAGAAAATTTTCTGAATTTTGTAGTACTTTAACAGAATTTCTCTGCATTTCATTGAGTCTAAGTAAGTGGCATAACAGAATGAATTTATTATCAGTGTTCTTTATTTTCTTGATGCTGTGCAGAAATCATAACAAATGGAATTTAGTTCCATATTGGAAATAGGAAAAAATTCTTGAGGTAGGCTGTGAAAATGAAATTGAGCCTCTTTTATAGGTAACACCTAAATCTGTGCTAGTTCTGACCTTGTCATTGTAGTGTCAAGGGGTGACTTTAATCTCCCTGTTCACCTCTGCTGTTGTGAGTACTAATTAGTCAAAGTTAAAAAAGGATCTTTCATGTGAAATGAAATATGTTGATGTATAAGCTTGTTAAGGATATGCTGCTCTTCCTCTTAAAATCTCATCTTTCTGTTTGTGCAGAAATGTGACATGTAAATTAATCAGATTCAGGGCTCTTTTTTCAAGTAAAATAGAACCATGACACCCAACTGTCCACATTTCATTTTTATCTTGTGAACCGCTGAAGGCATGAATAGCAACGCTCAAATTATGATCTGTTCCTTGTTTCCTATCTCACTTTCCTACTTCTTGTCTTTGCTTTTGAAATACTCCCATCTGGATTTACATCTAAGGATGACAGAGGAGAGAAAATTTCAGCACACTGCCATGTTCTGTGTGTCTGACAGAGGTATCCCACTTCCAGTTATGTGGTCTTATTTACATAACTTTCCTCAATGTTTTCTACAATTACTTGACCCAAAATTGAGATCCTGCCTCAAGACAGAGCAGCATCTATTAATTCAGGTGAAATTTTTTAGGAATTATAAAATGATGACAATTATTTTAGTCTTTGTCACAATGCAGAAGGGTTTTAAGAATAAATAGCAATTTCTTTTCTCTAAGAGTGCTATATATTCTGAAGGCTTCCTTATATTGCCCTGAGCTGCAACTTGAAAATGGATCTGTTCTAAAAAACTAAATGAAATTTAAAGCCTTGAAGAAACTAAAAATATTCTGGTTTTATGTTACTGTTTTCACTATTTATCACTGTACTGTGGAATACTCAAAATTAAAGACCTGAGTATCTAAAGATGAATTGGAATTGCAATGTGTTCCATCTGTTTGAGTTTGAGTTCATACCTACCAGAGAATGAGTTATCTCACACATCTTGGCAGTGCAGATAAATGTATATAGGAGATCACCCACTGTGAATTAAAAAACTAACAAAAAACCAAGAGGTAGAGATAAGCGCCTCCTGCACACTGACACCAGGAGCCTGGGGTGCTGAGTTTTGTTTCTCAGGGACAAGGGCCGACCTTCAGGTCCATGTGCCAGAGGCCCCGACTGGGCTGCCACCTCCTAAAATTCCGCACGGTAGATTCTCTGTACCATTTGGATTCCTTCATCTTACCGTTCTCAGGGAAATGTTTCTTTATCATTATTGGAAATCTTTTATAAACTCATTCTGGGCTGCATGAAAGAAAAATTCTATAATAGGGAAAACAGAATCAATATAATGTTGTCTTTGAAAACAAGTCAACGCGGCCTTTGCGCCCTGAGCTACAGATCTCTTCTCTGAAGTAGGTAATGCTGGGTAAAATTCTCCACTCTGGCTTTGTAATATCGCTGTGTTCTGATCTTACTCATTTTTTTAAATACAATTTTTTTTAGTCATTACAGATTGTAATGTCTCTAAATAATTTTTATTTATTTATCTTAATTTCACCTCATAACACAAAGGGTTATTTGAGGGCTTCTGTCTCTGATAGTATTAATTTCAAGAATTGATCTTACACATATTAGAAATTGCAAAATAAAGAAACTGTAAAATTATCCCAATCTGAGTTATTTTACATTTTATAGATTGATAGTCCCTAAATCTTGTTTGTCCAGTATCAAGTGTGTTTTGGAAGCAGGTAAGTAATAATTTTTAAAAATAATGATTAGAGGATAACCAGTTTTATAATTTTCTGGTTTCTTAATATTCTTCAGTATTGAATTTTTCATAATATCTATCCAAAACAACCTTTTTACCAGAGTATAACATGTAATGAAATAAACTTAGAGCTAGTTTATGCAAAGGTAGTATTAATATTTGCAGCATTGCCAAAAGAAGTAGAACCTGACAGTAGGAACGAGCAGTGTTTGTGATGTAGTTAAATCTCCTCCACAAAGAAAAATTGCTAAAAGGTGAAAACATTTTTTAACTTACAGAACAGTATATTTTTTTTTCTTTTTTTGTCCCTTTGTTTGGGTTTTTTTTCCACAATGATTTTGTGTACTTAAAAATATATTGTATTGTGTCAAGTTTGAAAAAAAACCAAAAATGTTAATTCTTTGCACTCTTCAGATAATGAATACTCTTTTTTACAGGACTGCAATAAAGTCAATAGACTCATGACAAGGATGATTTTGGCCTGTTCATGCTCTTATTGATGCATTAGTGACCATGCTAATAGCAAGTCTGGAAAGGATTTCCATTCTCATAAATGAATTGCAGATATTAAATAATTCATGTATTTTATACCTGCTTCAGCAAAGAGACTTTTTTCCTGAAAGCTGTTAAAAGTTAAAATTTATTCTTGGCATAAAGCAGAGCTTCAGTCTTTTTCCACCATGAGGAAGCATCTGCTTGTTTTAAAAGCTTGTGGTTTACCACCTTAACTTTAGGGCACTAACAGTAGTAAAAACCCAAAAATTAAAGTAATGAAGCATAAACATCAATGCATACAAAAGGCAGTAAAAAAGCTGTAACAAGGCTTTTAAATTTTTATTACAATAACATGTGCCATTTTCCTTTGTGCTGCGAATGCAAAGCAGGAGGCATTTATTTGAGGAAGGTTGTGTGAGAGGATGTGAGGAGCTGGCTGAACAGCAGGTGTGCTCAGTTCCAAGCACTTGGGCTCCAAGGTCTATTCTTGTTGGCTGGTTTTATTTCCCACTGGAGGATTCTGCTTTTCAAAACAGGCATAACCAGAATGGCTTCAGTCTTTGTGTCCTGTTCTTTCTTTCCTTTCTCTCCATTATTTTTACTTACGTTTTTCTTTTGCTTCAGAATTCACTCTCATGTATGTTTTTTATTTCCATGTTACACAGTGCTCTGAAGCCAGCAGTGTGTAATCAGTTATCTTCTTTCTTAACATTTTGTGTCTCTGGTTTCAGAAAGGTACAACTGTGAACAAACTTGCTTGTTTCTTTGGTTGTCTGTCCTGAGATTTGGAGAAGTAATTCTAACAAAAACCTGCTGGTAATTTTTTTCCCTAAAGCATATCTTAGGAGACTTCTACTTTACTTAAAAATAAAATGCCTTTGGAAACCATTTCTGAAAATGGATTTATCTGAAAAAAAAAAAATCAGCTCTGGTTGAAATGAACCACTTGAGGTCTTCCAGTCCAAACCACTTTTCAAAGATAGGTTAATCAGATAGAATTGCTCAGGGCCCTGTCCAGTCAGGTTTGAGTTTCTCCAGGGTCAGATATTCTGCAGCATCTCTGGGGCCCGTTTCAAATTTAACTACATTCAGATCCCCAGCCAGATCTCTGCAAATGTCAGGTCCAGCAGAGAACGTGCCCCTGCTGCCTCCTTGGGCAGATGTGTTGGACGTTATCATCAGCACACCCCTGGTGCTGGGCACCTCCTGGCTTGCTGGTGCCACTCTGCCTTCCAGCAGATAAAGGGTGGATGAAGTATCCAGGGGGAGCCAAGATCTGCAGATGTGGGGCACTTTCAGGCATCTGAAGAAGGTTTCACTTTGTGCTGACGAGGCTGTGGGCAGCAGACACCCCCCACCACTTGTGCCATGGTGCTCTGCCCCACCCCTGAGCCAGGAGCTCTCCCTGGCTCATCCCCAGGCACAGCTCCACACATTCCAGCTGCTATCCCACACACAGGAGTTTCCTTCCCTGCCTTCCTAAACAGCCTGTGTTCATCCAGCCCTTGGGCTGCCTCACCATCTCAGTGCACACTTTGTTTGGTGTTTGTTTGAATTAAAGCAGATCAATAACAATATCAGACTTCCTTGGATGATGTAGGTTTCTTATCTTCAGGGTATGTGCCAGGAACTAAAGGTGTTCCTAATCTCAGAAGTCAACAGATCAGAATGTTTCCTGATGATATTAGTCTGATTACAAGGGCAGCTGGAATCCAACCAATTTCTGCAAAGCAGCAATAGAGCCCTCGTATGGTGATGCACGTGGTTTTATCTGACTTTGTAGGAACAGTTAATTAACTTACTTTCTTCTAGGTTCCTCTACATTTTGCACTGTTGGGTCTGTCTAAAGCACTTGTCACTGTTTCTCTGGTTCCCTCCTTTTGCTGTTATTTAGTGCTGCTCTGATGATTAACAGCATTGTGCTAATGAGGTCCTGCAGCAGATCTTTGGTTTTCAGTGTTGATAGTGGAGCAGATGGCTTGGACTCACAGCTTCACTCCTGGGGTTGCACTACAGTAAAGGGGAAAAATGTATTGAAGTTGTGCATCTCCAAAGGTAAAGTAACTTGTTGGATTCTTGACCTTCTAGAGAATGGGAGGGGGAAAATTTGATTTAAAAGAAAAAGGGATCATATCTGGAATCTCTTCTGATCTGGTAGAAGCAATGGATTGAAGGAGACTGCCCAGGCATGGCAGGAAGTAGAAAAACTGAAGGATTGGGCCAAGTTCTCCATATGTATGGAGATATTTAAGGATTAAGTAACTGATCTGGCAACAGAGAGAATATCCAAACTGCAGGCACTTAGGGTTGCCAAAGGGAAGGCCTGTTATTTGTGAATTTACTTTTCCTGGATGAGCTGGGATGAGGAGCCTTTGAGTTGGAGGGCCATCTGATACAGCAAAGCAGAGTAAATTCTCTTTATCTGGAACCGTAATCCCAACTGAATTAAATGTGTAACTACTTATGTTTGTATAATTTAGTTGTTTTTTAGCATCCTGATTAGATGTTTGCTGCCTTGCATGCAGCTCTCTGATTCTCAGATTTCTCCTCCAGTTGCCCTTGTGATGCCCATGTTCTTCTCTTACACCATTCTGGTATTTAGTGAATCATATTAAAAATATTATTCTACTTGGTGTCCTTTAAGGGAGCACAAATGTTTTTTCTTCACTTGTATTTTATCCTGTGTGAGCAACCTGTGTGCTTAAGGGCAATAAAGACTTGACTTGGATAGCAGATGTGTTTAAATTTATTATCCAGACTTATAAAAGAGGCGTCTGGCAAGAAATTGCTTTTCTTCTGTTCAGCTTAACCTTAGACTGGATCTGCTTCCCACTAAATCAAAACTTTTATTGACCTAAAATGTCATAATCTGCTTTAGGTTTATTTAGCAGATCACCACAGTTCTGTATATTTATGTTTACAGTTTAACACTCAAAGTAAGGAAATATATTAAAACATTTTCCAGTTAATGTCCAGCACACTTTGAGTCCCTGCTGTAGTGTTGTGGTGATCCTCCATCAGATGGTGCTATTAGGATTTAAGATAAGTACTTAGCCTGGTTTGGTCTTAGGAAAACTGTCAGCTCTTCATCCTGTTTGTCATTTTTTGTTTTAATTTACTTAATGGAGTTTTATGGGAAGTTTGTATACTGTTCAAACAGTGAAGAAAGCCATGTGTGAACATATGGTAAATGTCAAATTCACTACTGATTTGAAAACATGCCTCTCAGCAACTTTTATTAAATGTTCTGGGTTATTCAGTAAGTTTTTACCTTCAGTGTCGTAAGTTCTGTGTAATCAGACACTGTTCTTATCCAAATCAAGGATTCACTCAAGCATTCCTGAAAGCTACTTCTGCTGTTCAAAGCCACATGATATTTAGGGAGTGGTTTGAATTTGGATACTTAGCACTTCCAAAGCTTTTTTGTCAGCTGCCTTTTCGGGTGGTTTTTTTTTTTCCCCACAGAGGATCATATTTTTAAGGCACTGTAGTACTTCTAGAGATATGGTCCTAAATTATTTAATAGTGTCATCAAATCAGTTATTTTATTTTCTTCAAAGTTATTGATAATAGAGTTTGGCTGGGATATGCATGTAAGCCCTGGAAATGCAGTGAGAAATAACTCTACTTCAAAAAGATTTCCCAAATGTCTGCAAATACTGAAATATTGGTGGAAGCAGGGATAAAGTTGTCAAATTTGGCTTTTTACCCTGGGTTAATTCTAAATATTTTAACATTTAACAATCCATTGCTCAAATTTGCCCAGTGTAAACAGATAAATCTCAAGCAAACGCAATTCAGGCTGTGTCTCATTTATGCTGTTCTTTCCTGCTGCTGACCACTGTTGCTATAGTGTGACTGGGAATCCTGGTGTTTCTTTTTCCCATTATATGGATTTTAAGTCCAAAAAATGCTTTTATATTAAACATGATCAGGGCTCTTGATGCAAATACTTGTTCAAAAAGGCCATGCAATGTTTCCATTTCAGCCATCTCTCTGATATAAAAAAAACCCCGGGAACAATTTCTATAATATTTGAAAACCATGACAGCCATTCTTTAAACTAGCTCTGGCTGGGTCACATTTCATTAAGTGGTGCTTATGTAATGTGGTAGGTTGATAAACAAAAACCAATTTGACCTTGCAATTGGTAACTAGACCTTGCTCAAAGAAGTCAATCTAGAAATGCTAAAACACATTTCAAAGTTTCTCATTTATACAGCTTTGCAGTAATTTGCTTTTCCTCTGGTACTTCTTGGCACAGAAATATTTTTTTTTCTTTCCTATTAGAACATAAGGATATAAAAGAAATTACTTTACATGATGTGAATGCTTAGAAGCACATTTTAATTGCATTTGGTATTGCTTGAGATACTAATTACTGTTACAGCCAGATACTGAGTAGTGTTAGAGCTTTTGGCTGATTTTTCAGTGATTAAAGGGAAAAATTCAAAATGTTTCTCATTATTTATTCTTGATTTGGGAAAAGAGCGAAAAATAGTTAAAACACATTTTGATAGTTCTTAAAATTTGATAGTTCTTTGAAAATTTCACACATGGAGAACAGAAGGTAGCTCTGCAATAGGTCATAAATTTTATTTCTATCTTGGATCTTCACTTGAGAAATATTGATGGAATAATCATCTAAATCTAAAAGAAGTAAGGCCAGGAAAATCATAATAAATTTTATGTGTTGTCTTTATTTTTTGTTTCTGTGTTGTTGTTTTTTTGTTCTTTGTTTTTAATATTTAAGGATGATGCTTCCACACAACGCCATGTAATTTTCCTGTTCCTGAAGTATGGTTTTTTTGAGAGCATGGAAAATATTGCAGCTGGTAGGAAAAGTGCTAACTGGGGTGGTTAATGTACATTGAAATCTTGGCTTAGTCTTGTCAAGGATCTATCAAACCCTCAATCCCTCTTTCACAAATTTTGGATGTTGATGCATGTGTAAAATACCTTGCATTAAGATATTTCACTTTGCAGCTAATATACAGGAAAAAAACCTGTAATTTTACTATATAGTTCAATTTACATTCCTAAAGGATATAGGAGTGACCTGAGCCTGAATTTCAGAAATCATTATGAAAATCTAGGAAGCTTGAGTATTGTTAAATGATGAATTTCTGTGTCTGTACAGAAGAGCTGTGGGAGAAGTGAAACATCTGTCCCAAAGTCATGCCCACAGACAGGCCAGTGCTGAATTTCCCCACTCTTCTGGGGGTGTTACCATCATCTCCTTGCAGATAGCATTAAAATGAGTCGTTTCAAGAACAACAAAAGAGGATAAAGGTGAAACCTGAAATCCAGCAATTTATTTATCATAACAATTCCTCAAGCGATGTGAGTCATGAAAAGTACAGTGATGCTTTTTCACAGTCAGGAAAAGTGCAAGGAGCAGCTTTCAGGTCTGTGGCAGACAGTTCTGTGGAGGTGATTTTTGGCAGCATCCACACTATTATGGGGTAGTGAGTGTCCTTAGACCTGGCTGCACTAATCTGCTGGAAGCAGTAGGATTGAAGTGGGTCATTAAAAGGCATTTCTCTGATAGTGCTCCACTATCAAAAGAAAATATTTTGATGGTGTTCGGTGTTATCCTTACTGGGCAAATTAAAATTCTTGTCTAGAGATCAAGAGGTGTAGCCTAGATTAATATCTTGGAGAAGGAAGAACATTATTATCATCTTCCACAGTCTGATGCCTTTATCTGAGGCAGCAGTTCATGATGCTGTGAACTGCTAAATCCAAGTGACCTTTCCTGGTGATATGCACAGCAAGTGGCAAGAATAACAAGTACACACACAAGGCTGCTCTGAAACTCTCCCTTCCTCCCTGTTTATTTTATTGCTTCTTTATATTTAAAGATTCCTTGCAAACAGTGGCTGCCACCAATATTCCCTCAGTAACAGTCTGATGACGGGGATCTCACCGCTGGAGGCAATTTCCTAAAGGAAATTGGAGCTAAAAAGAGAGAAAAAGGGCTGTCTTTGCCCTTTTATGGGAAAATGCCCCTTTTCATATTCCTCTGGGATAAGTTCCTTTGTATTGCCACAGTGGGCACACTCTATTAATACTTTATAAAGACATTCCCTGGGAGGATATTTTGACAGAATTCCATTTGGCAACTGCTGGTTCAGTTTCACTCATGTTAATTCATTTCTCTCAGTTCTGCTCCATGTGTTTTTTTGCTGTATCCATAATAATCAGTGATAATCCTGAGAACAATGGCCTCTGAATGAGCAGGTCTGCTCTTAGGTAAAATCATATAGACTCTCAGAACCCCTTATCCTTGGCTGAAATTGATTGATATGAATTAGTGGTATCAAGTGCATTTTTTAATGTACAGGGAACCTTGTTTACATTTAACTTCCCTGCTTATTTAGATGGAAAAGTGAATTAGCAGAGTGATTTTTTAAAATGGGATTAGGTATTCCAGTTTGGTGAATGCTGATATCTATTTCATCCATGCTCCACTTATGTTCTTTGCAGGATGAAGCAATTCAGAAACGCTTTATTAACATGACACTGCTTCTGTGCCAGTGTTTGGCAACATCATCAGTGATTACTTGGTCTGTCTGGCTTTTATAGGAATTTACATAAAGCAGAAAACTTTATTATTACACTAACCTGCCTAAATGAAATTATTTTGCTATTTGTAATCTTGTTTCTGTGCAGGCTTTCTGAACAAAAAGTCTGATAATATAATGGTTTTAGAGCTAACATATCTAGTGAAAATTAAAACCTTGCTAGATAACAGTCTTTATAAATTTATTATAGAAGTTATTAAAACAGTTTCAGCAAGTGATAAACCAGCAGTAGCACAGAACACTTGCCAGTTGTTAAACTCAAGGCTTATAAATGGTGTGGTTACTCCAGTGACATCTGAAGGAGGAGTGATGACCTCAGAGATGTGTTTTTCTCCAAGCATTCTGCCAAATTGTCTGTGGGTTTGACTATTGTGTCTTATTATTGCTCTTTCCATGGCAAGTCCTGACAGTTGGAGCCGTAACCTATGGAGTCACAAAGCTGGGATCTTCTGATAAAGCACCAAAAACTGTAGGAAATAAACCCCAAGGCCAAGCACTGCCCTTGGTGCATGCCTGACTGTGCCTTTTTAAGAGCCCAAAGTAGCTAATCCAGTACTTCCCTTCTGGAGCCAAGAGGTGGCTTTATAATCCAAGTTTTGAAGTGGCAGTCTGGCATTCAGGCTCAGAGGGAAAAGTCATCTTCATTCCTTCCTGGTTTGCCAACATCCCTGTGTTAGAGTCAAAGTGCTCAAAGTGCAGCCTGTTGATAGTGCTGCAGTAATCTCCTACTATGGGAGGTTATAATGCACTGACCTTTATTCACAGACATCAACAAAGTAGTGGTAAAGACTCAAAATCCTATTTTTCATTCCAGTCTGTCTGACTTTTTGACCATTGGTGAGCTGTAAGAATCAGAAATGTGGAATAACTTCCAGTTCTTACTCTTTTTCATCCTATAACTATACTGAAAAAAATTGCCAGCATTTCAAGGTCCAAACTTGAGGGAAAATTTTACCACAAGATATTTGTTTTTTGCATAAAAAACCCAACACAACCCATTTCAATTCAGTAGAATTTTACTTCTTTCAATGTATCTTTGATTGTGGTATTTTCTTATATCCTCTCTCCATTTCTAAACTAAAATCAGTAGGAGTAAGCCACTAAAAGTAAGGAGTAAGCCACTAAAAGTAAGGGTCAATTCTAATTCTGAATTGAGACATGTAAAATTCCATAATGTGTTGAATTTAATAGAATTTTTGAGTATTTCAATATTTGGGGGAAAAACTATAAGGGAAAATATGTGAGTTTCACTCAGCTGTATTTTTCAGGCCTTTAAAGAAAGATTTTACCTGTAACCATTCAAAATTTGAATGTTGTCCATCTGTGCACTGTTGTGAGCTGCAGACTTCTGAAAATATGACAAACCCTTATGAGAACCATTTTCTTCAGCTTGCCCAAGGAGTTAGAATAATGGCTACAGCTGAAGGAAACACTTCTGTGTTTAATTGATATGATGTTTTGGTATAATTCTGAGAGTGTGTGCCAGACTCTACAACCACATAAAATGTAACGCTCTCAATTTTTTTCCTCCTACAATTCCCAGTAAAATTTTCTGTATTGCTAATGAAGAAGTTAACTTTTACATCAGTATCTTTCAGACAAAAGGTGTTCTCTGGGGTGTGCTCAATTTGAGAGGAATCTTCTCTGCTGTGTGCTGTCAGACTTTTCTATTTATCAAGACAGCCTGACAGGGGTGACCCACCAGTACAAGAACTGGTCACATTCGGTTTTTGCTGAATATCTCAGTGTCATTTCAGTCATTTCAGTGGGACAATTCCCTTAAGAAATAAAGACAGCTATCATAAAAATCTGCATGGAAATAAATTTTTATTTTGATACCGAGATGATTCTGAGATCATCTGACCTTCTTGTTTCAGAATTTGTCACTTGTTTGAGAAGTGTCATATTATTAATCCCTTATGTGCTGAAATGGTGGCAAAATTGGGAATGCAGGGGTCCAGCTCAGCCTGGCACCAGCTGCAGGTGATGGTGGTGGCTGCAGGCTGGGGTGGTCAATATAAGCAGTGTCTGAGCCTAGGCTGAATCCATTGAGGGGAAGTGAACATCCAATTTTCAAACAGGTGTGATTTTTGAGCAAAGTGTTTGATAATGTTGAGATTTCAATTAGTAAAAATCCTATGACTCTCAAGTGTATGTTGCTTTTTGGTTTGCCTTCTCCCTCACTCTGGTACCAGCTGTTTCTTTTCATTTTCATTTTTCCCTTTGGTCTGACCTTGTTAAAACTAAATAAAGCCTTTCTACCTTTTTTTTTTAATTTTTTGAAAAATAATTCAAAGGAAACAAGACTGGAGCCTAAAAACCTTTGGTTTTCCCCTTAAAAAGCCAAACACCTTTATGTGTTATCATTGATCTAGTAAGAAGTCATTAAACTTTCAAGTATTCCTTATCTACATAACATATTTTAGAAATAAAAGCCTTGTTGGTAAATTGCAATTAGACTTTGCTGGTTTTAAATTGACTGACAGAAACTTGCCCTGTATTAAAGGTGAAGATAAATGGAGGCAAATAGACTGTACTAATGGCAGTTCAGGGTTTTGTGCAAGGTGTTTTTTCTGTGAAAACATTGGACTGCGCGCAAGATCTGTAGATTTTGTCAGTGGCACTTGGCTTTGGTGGGGGTTTGTTAATGAATCCAGGTGAGGGGCTGTGGCTGGCCCAGGGTGGGAGGCAGGACATTGGGGGGAAGCCAGGCTGCTGCTCCCTGTCCTGCTGAGCTCTAAACTGAGATAAGGGAAGGGGTGAAGGCAGAAAAGTTTTGGCATGATGACAAAACTGGGACTGAAAGCATCCCTCTACCTCAATGAAGACACAAAACAGTAAGTGTGTCTTTTCTGGATGGATCAGATGTTATAGAGAATTTAATAAAAGTTGATAGCATAAGCAGAAGTATGAGCTGAGTGCAATATAAGAGTAATGATCAGCTAAAATTGCTTCCATGCTGAATGCCAGTGAAATGTGAAGTGCCTGATTTAGCTTTATGTTCACACAGAGCACACAGCTGTACCCTGGAGAGGAACAAACCTGGCAGGAGGTCAAGGTGAGGGGCCACAGAGAAGCCTGCAGGATGTGAGCTGGAAAAGAGGGTGGCCTGTGTGCTGGCTTTTTAATAACTGCATGAATATTTACTTTAGTTTGAGTTCTTCCTTCATTTGGACTCACAGGACTCACTAGTTATAAACCTGGTGTCATGATGGGGATACTCAGTGGCTACTGGAAATAGAGAATTCTATTAGCACAGCTGGTCCAGGCTCTGGCAGGGTATTTGTCCTTACAGAACTTCAGTTTGGTTTGGAAATTTGAACAAGAGAGTAAGGTGTCAAAAGCACAAAGCCCTTCTGAGAGTTTATTAAATAGCAGATTAAGAAAAGGTTTGATGAATTTTGGCATTGTGGAATTGGCCTTTTTTCTTTGCTGGGTAGCTGAGTAGTTTAAGCACCAAGGGGTGTCTGCACACTGCATGCTTTTAGTGATCCAGCACCATGGAATCAGGGGAAAACAAACCATGCCAAAGTACACGAGTCTGTTCTCAGAGAGCTCACAGAGCTGAAATGGAAACCAGCGGTGATGGGGCTAGAGGGAATGAGAAACACTTAAGTAATAGAAATTTAATTACTTTTAATTTTCATCATAAACAGATCAGAAGTAGACCACATCTCAGTGTACTTACTGGTCTTCAGTTATCTTTAACTAGCAAATATTCTAATTATTTTTATTCCCAGGGAATTCTATATTGTCAGACTATTTTTTTTTTCTTTATGTAAACATTGAGAGATATGCTTTAGAACTGGGGCACTTTATGTCCTTTGATATTAATTAAATGTTCTGTTTCATCACACACATCCTGAATTAGCTACATAGTTTACACATTTAGGCATCTTTAGTTCTAGATATTCTGTACTCAGGTATTTGTTAGGAAGTTATTTTTTTAATTAAATTGCTTGTGTATTGCACTATACATATACAAGTGTAAATATATATATTCAAATGAGTCAAGCAAAGTTATCTTCACGTGGTAATCAAAGCAATTCAATTGCCTTCTATATTTTGATCTGTAACATGAGACTGATTTATCTGTACCATTTTCTATGCTCAGTATTATCCCTGTCACTAAATAAGTTATCAGAATTTTAATTATCTGCAATATTATGCAAGTTATGAAAGATGCTCAATCATTGCCATGTCACATACAATGAGTTGAATAGTTTCTTTTTTGTGAGGAGTTTAAATTCTGCTTCTGCTGTTCAATGTATAGTACAATTGCCTAAGCTTTTTTCTTTAAAACTTGAGTTTCTAATTTAAGTTTCTTCTTAAGTGCCCCACCCCAGTTTTCCCTCAAAGTGTGTCTGAAATATGATCCATCTCCTCTGTATATGCTGGTAAAAATTCTGTGCAGATAAATCAAAGTCTGGGTTTGCAAAGGAGAACGTTATTTTATTATCAAATAAATCACACAGTTTATGGCTCTTTTTAACTGCCCTGCCAAAAGTTATTTACTGAATGGTCATGAAATAAAGATGGTATTTCACTCAGAGTCACAGACACCTGAACAGATCAGATATTTTAGTGCGTAACTACAGCACAAAACAAGAAAATGTGAAAGCCAAATCTAACAGTTCTTTGGTATCTCACCCACAAACAGAGCTTTCTATATTTGCTTCAAGATGAATACCTCTCTGTATCTCTGCAGTTTATGACTGAAAACATAATTGTACTTTCATTCAGGGACTCCCACCGTGGACTGGCAGGAGCTGTCGGGGTCAGGGCTGGCAGTGCAGGTTTGGCACTGTCCTGTGTCACACTAGAATAAACAAAAATGACAGACATGCTCTTCTCTAGGGCAGAAAAGAACTTAGGTTTATTTACATTCACTTTTATGTAGGGTTTTGGGGATGACCGTGGTTTGGAGGATGAGGTCACCACCTCTCCAACCCCACTGGTCAAGGAAAAGGTCCATCAAACCTTCTCCACCCAGGAAAAAGGAATGAAAAACAAAAAGATAGTTAGCTAAACATGTGCTGTGTTTACATGAGCTAGTGTGAGAAACTCCATCACAGATGAAAACACCAGAATGTTGTAAATCAGGGTGACAGTCGTGGGTGGAGGCTCTGCTCCCTTCCCAGCCTTGGCACAGGAAAGCCCAGAGGAAGGCGCGGAGCAGCTGCATGAAACTCCCACCCACCCATTAAAAACACTCCAATCCTGGCTGGCATCCGGGATTTGTTGAGGCAAAGTCTCACGATTCAGCAAAGCCCCTCCATGCTAAGTACAGAAAACTGAAGTACAAAAATTAAACACCTTAGGTGAGAACAAAAAGTCCCAATATTTCTGTTAAGGTACTAAGGAATCTAGTTACCATTGGAATTTCATCTCCATGATTTCAGTTCCACAGTTGTGATGGATTTTAGAAATTTAGTGGCTGTTGCATCCAGGGTTTCATTCCTTGCCATATTGTGCAGGGTTTATTTTCTGTCCAGTAAGGCATTGTAAATTCCTTTTGATAGAAGAGAGGTTTCTTTGCTTCACTTGTGGATCACATAGTACAGTATTGTTCTGCATTTTTGGCATCTGAGCTTTAATAGTATCTCAGAAAGGCGGGGTGGCCACTGATACTTGTGAGTCCTCTGCACAAAGTCTGGAGCTTGATGGAGGTGCCTTGAGAAAGATCACTGTGCTCTCCTTTGGTGATGGAGCAGGAGGGCTCGTTACTTCAGACTGACACAGGCAGAAATTAAAATAGTCCGGAGCAGCACTGATGGTACTCATGGCCTGGAAGATTTTCAGCTGCACGCTGGAGGTCAGATGCACAAAGGACTAAAATCATCCCATCAATTTAAGGAAATGTTGTGGGAGGCCAAAGAAGGATTGTATACCACTCTACTTTGACTTAGTACTTACTGCTATCTCAGACACAAACTAGTATGTTTTAAAATCATGTTTTGATGCTCACTTAAAAGAATCTGCAGAACCCTGCAAAACTATACCAGGACATGACAGCAGCAATGTATCTTGATTCATATTTTTAAAGAAAAGTATTTCAGTTTGTGCCAGTTTGCCATAAATAGATGAAACAAAAGAATAATGTTTAGCAGTAAAACAGAAGGAAATGGATTTATAAACCTTTGCTAGTAATTGTAGGATGAATCCTCTGAGTTCCTCATGAATTGCACTCAGTGAGGTATATGCAAATAGTCAATATTTCTGGTGAAGGAGGCAGGTTTACTGATCGAGATCTTTGTAGATTTTGACAAACTGTCCCTAAAAAAATAAAAATAAAAATGTAAGAATCCTACAATAAAACCATCAATTTTTAAAGTATGAATTGCTTAGCTTTCACATTTCAATGCAGCTCTTAATTTCAAACTGTTGTTTTACTATGCAACGTACAGAAATACTAAAAATTGATCACATTAAGAGGGAACATTTGTTTGGTACTGGCAATTTTGATATGTTTGAAAAGCTAATGAACTGGGAAATGATGACTTTATGTTCAAAATGATTTTTGAGTACCCTGTCATGTAAAAACAACTTTAATTATGTATTACATCTACTGCTTCCCAAAGAAGCAAAAAAATTATCTAGCCATTTCTCAAGATATTCAGCATACCAGAAAACAGATCATCTTATTACAGTGAACAAAAGCAGTAGGCTTTCTTCTAGTATTTATAGAGTATTTATTATAATGCAAATAGGGATCACTTCTTTCAAAGAGCCAGTTTATCAGGCATGTAATATGTATTACACGTGTATATTAGGAAAATGTGATTAACATAAAATGTTTGTAATATATTCATATGTTTATATTTTAACTGTCATTAGATAATGAAAAAGACAGAGAAAGAAATACTCAGAGCTGTGACTGTGCAAATATGCACATGCTGCTATTTCAGCCTCAAAACTGAGAGTGGAGTATTTCCTGATGCTTGGTCCCATGAACTGCCAGAGGATGTGAATGTAGATTTGTAATCTATTTTAATAGATATCACAGAGGACTATGTGTTAAGGAGTGGCAGCACTTTAGCTTTGAAATAGATGCTTATAGACTAATGCTATTCCACTTCATGTGTTCCTGAGAACCCAGTGCCAAATAACAACCAAAAGGTTTTTACTTTTACCTTTTCCAGCATTATTTCGATCCCATAATGCAGTGTAGACTAGACTAGACACTCATTGCAAGTGCACACTTGACTTTCCATGGAGCTCCTTATCATCTGATCATCAACTAAAATCTTTCCTCCCTGGGCATCTGGACCCCAGAGTGATAAAACCTTTGGTTTTTCTGACTCAAAATACAGCCAGTTCATTTCCAGGCTGCCTGATCAGTAAATACACCACCAGCATAGACATGATTTCATTCTCCATGGATGAGGGACCAGACTGTAACTGCAAGGCAAGAGGTGAATGAGGAATGGAGAACAGACCTAGAACAGACAATACTGGCAGTATGCAACACAAAGGAGTGATATGTTGGAAAGGATGCTGCTAGTGGGGACTTATAGTGGAACATTTCTTAAAAATGTTCTTCCTTTCACAGAAATGAAATTATATCCAGAAATGTTGGTTTAATCTATGGCAAGTGGACTTTGCAAGCCAGTTCTGTCTCTGACCTGCAGGACTCTCACAAAAGGAGCATTCAGTCTCATTTTCATGGAGTCCACTCTCATTAGAGAACTTGCCTTTTCTTTCCCTCTTCTCCATATCACTTAATGTGTCTGATGTTCTCAATGTATTTCTTCTTTTTTTACTTGTACTGGTTACCAGCATTTTATTTTGTTCATGTAGCAGCAATTTTATCTGCCCATTTTTAAGAAAAAACACAAATTTCAAAGAAGCAGCCCAAGCAGGCTACATAATGCAAGCATCAGATGGATTGGAATATTTCAGTCTAGCACATCAGGAAATCATGGTGGGGAACAGTACCTTAAAATGAAGTAACAGAGAATAATGAATGAACTATGACTCATAATGAAATCTAGAAGAAAAGACTGTTGAAGCTTGAGAGATAATAGAGTGATGCTGAAATGTCATACATGTCATAAAACTTTACTGAAAAATGAGAAGATTCTAGCTGAAGCTCTGAAAAAAGAGATCTGTAAGACAATAGTTTAGGTTAGTTTTCTGACTCTGAATTCTTTGGAAGAGGAGGAGACTTAAATAAGATATTACATTTGTCATAAGAAATGTAAACATAAGCCTGCTGTTTTCTTAAAAAGCCCCAAACAAATGGTGTGTGGGTGTGAATTACTGAGACAGGCTCTATATTTCATTTACACAGTAATTACAGCTGACAGGTCCCTTTACTCATTTACTTCCTGAATGGCTCTCCTTTGTGTCTTCCTATCTGTCTCTCTTTTTGCAGTAAATTTCAAAATTTAAGGTAAATGGAGACAATAAGCAAGAATCCTGTAGCAGAATTAAGCATGGTTAGGTGTGATGGTTGTGGCAGCTTCATGCAGGAGATTCCAGTTAGCACTGTATAAATCTCAAATGATAATCAAGGTTAGGTATAGACTGTCAGAACTACAGCTGTAATAAATGCAGAGGATCAGAAAATGACTTCATAATGAAAAGATATATGGCCTTGCTCCAAACCCAAATTCACAGCACCAGCAAATGAGAAGAGGGTATTTCAAGAGCATTTGCAATAGGCCAGAGTTATTGAATGCAAAGTGACATGTTTGCAATGATCTCATTATTCTGTTTATTCTAGTTTGATAGTACACACACTTTTCTGCTAACACCTATACTTCTAAACTTTTTCTGGGGTATTTTGATTTCTTTTTCTAAAAGTCTGCGGTTTTCTCTTTCTGTGTTGAACAATTTTTTATACTTATATAGTGAAAAGTATTGTGTTAAAACAGAGGATGCTGAGCCACAAGGGCCACCAAAGATGGATCTCTGGTCAAGACCAGCCAATTCTGACCTGGTGAAGGTAATTTTTTAGGAAGGTCTTTGTGTCTGATACATTGTGTGGGTGGTATGAAGATGAGCCCTGTGTTCATCTGAAGAAATTAATTTCCCAGGTGCATTGAATTTTAGAGCATTACTCTGAAGTGAAGGAAACCATTGGAAATAGTTCTAAGTCCAGGCAGCAGTAATGCAATGACTGGAGAATCTCTGAAGTGGAAATATTAAAAGGACATTGGAAACAGAAGTTGATTTTCCAAACTGATTCAGAATTGAGTTCTCAGTTATTGGTGTGAGTGTAATGTTACAACTTCTGACGATCTAAGTCTCAAGGACCTCAACCCTGTTTCTGTCTCAGGGCTATGCCACTTACAGAACATGCAGGTACCAAGGTAAATAAATTCTACCTAATTACAAATTTACTGTGGCAAAAGAGGAAGTATCTCAACAACGTGAAATGCAGCTATTTTTGAAGCTTCTTTGGAAGTTTTTTCCCTTTATTTTCTCTACAAAATTAGTTTTAATTTGCCTTTCTGATGCTCACACATGTCTAGAATAGTCATCTACAGTCTGCAAAGAGAAAGTAGAAGGTACCCTCAGCTGACTGGCAGGAACACTCCTGTGCAAAAACCCTTAACTTCCTCTGCTGACTTGTGCATTAGAGAGAAAATGACTGTAAATTTACTCCACTGACACGGTTGAATGAACTGAGACTTGATGTAAAGAATCATGAGCCAGCATTCAAGTTGTGTTCAAGGTCATTTCATTTACATTTGGTAATTAAAAAAAGGCATATTGAAATGCTGTGAATCTTGAGGAGGATGTATGAAAGCTCATTTATCAGGCTATTATGACGAATATTTTATGCTATTAATGACTTTCCTTCAGACAAGCTTATGCACTTGCCCTTCAAATGCTCTTAAATTTCTCTACCTTGTAAGTTTGGCTCTCATGAAAAACACTGCTTGAAATTCCATGGTCAACAACACGTGGATATTCAGTTCTCATTACATATAATGCAGCATTATTTAATCTCTTACATAAGCTTGGGTTACAGGATCCAAGTGTTTATTTTTAGTACTTTATTCAGTTAACCATATTCTTTAAAGATTTAGGTGCAAAATGAATAATATCATCTTTTTCCCTTTCCTTTTTACAAGGATGCAGAACAGAATACGGGTGTGAAGCACTTGCAATTTTCTGCATATTTCTTTTTTAAAAAATCCTCCCTACCTGAGACATAGGAGCTATGTGGGAGAAGAAATCACAATTTGCACTTACAGGAAGCTCAAAGTCCTCTGCCAGTGAGTGGATATTAGCCCTTTGCCTAAACTTTGAAGTCTCAGTGGTTATGCTGCTCATCATTACTATGTTCTTTTAAAAGAAATAGGTGATTAGAATATGTTAATATTTTCACAGACAGCAAAGGGAAGTCTCAGCTGGAGTTCAGTGTCCATTTTTCCTGAGCAATCTGTACATCTTGACTTCAGGGCAAGTGCCTCTTCCTAGAAGCATCAAAGAGTTTCCTGTAGCAAGAGCTTCCCTGTACCACGGTGAGAAAAAATTAATTCTGATCCTCAAAAAAAAAAAAAAAATTCTGAAAATTCTTTGCTGAGATGTTGGGAAGAAACTGAGTTTTGAGTTTAGAGCATAGGAACTCTAATGGGGACAAGGTGGAGTTTAAGCCTTGATGAGGGCAAGCCCATTCATGCTGGTGGCTCTCTTTCTCACAGGAACAAAAGTCATCAAGGTCTGGCCAAAGCCAGCTGCTCTTTTAGCCTACCCTGGGAGCAAGCCCTGGCAGCTCAGAGTTAGGCAGGGAGCAGTGGAAGGGATCAGCAGGTCACCACACTTGTGTCCTGTCCATGTCACATCCCAAATCCAGCTGTGGTTCACTCTCTCCACGTGCGTGGAAGAGCCAGCGCAGGTTTGGGGCTCCCTTCCCCCTTAGCTCAGGGGATGCACGGTTTCACTTGTACTGAGGATTTTAAAGGGATATTTCAAGTGGTCTTTTAAAACTCCTGGTCAAATTACTTGGCTGTTCAGCTGAAGCCTGTCCCAGGCACAACTTGCTTTCTTTGCAACAAATGCCACAGACATTAAAATGTTACACTTTTCAGTCAGGAATCCACTTACTGCAGAGTCTGCATTATGCAAACACACTGGCAGCCAGTGCAGCACTGTGGGCAGCCAAGGCAAGATCAGAAAGGCTATTTTCAGAAAAAGCAATGAATCTCAGGACCCTCCATCTAGCATTTGGCTTTGGAATAAAAGTTGACTTACCTTGAAAAGACAGGGGTGAGTTCTAGGAAAGCTGAAGCAAATTAGTAAAAAGCCAATGTGTCTGTAATGCATTTTTAATGAAATGGCTTATCAGTATCTCAACAGTTGTAGTGGTGTTTAGAATTTTTTCCTCTCTAGATTGCGTGTGGGTGATTTCTCCCTCTTCATGAGCTAAAAATGCCTTGCTCTGAATGTCTGTGACTATTGTCTGTGGAATTCTGGGGTGGTCCAGTTTCAGTTTCCATTCAAAAGGTGATGCATCCAAGTTTTTCTGCACCATTTTAGTACTGCTAAGGAGATGGTTAATAAAGAGTTCCAGAAAACCTGGAAGTATTTTGACTGTCACAGGTGGATTTTGAGTTAGGAATACCCCACTGAAAGTGTTAATGTATACATTTCAATTAATTTTAAAAACGTGTACATGATCAGGTGGCTGCAGCTTTGCTCACTCTGTGCATATAAATGCTAAATTGTTTAAAATTGTGCAGCTGAAGATTTCTGAGGATATGTAGTCCTTATAACATTTGCAGTATACCTAGAAATATTTCTGCCTGAACACTATTAAAAATGCTGTATGTGTAATTCCTTTTTTTCCTCCATGGATAGTTCTGCTTGCAAATCAGTTTCCACTGTGTTTGACAAAATATGGAAGTCCCAAAATTATTAAGCAGCACAATTATGTCCCAGCAGCACCATGGGGTGCTAGAAAGTATTCACCTGATATGGTGGCAACCAAAAGACAGCAGGTGATGGATGTGAATTTTGGCAAGCCTGGCAGCTTACAGGTATGATTAGCAGCAGGTAATTCCTGCACAACTTTAGCAAATGCATGCTGGTAAAAGATAAGTTCAATTTCCCATCTGTGGAGATAAGCTCCTGCTAGTGTTTTTGCATAATCAGAGAAGCTCTGTCTCACTCTAGGCTTGGATTGTGTGGGGACTGAGCAAACAGGAGTTAAGGATGTGACTTCCCCACAACCCAGTAAAATATGCTGTGAGCCCCAGGACAGCCCATGGTTTGTTTTGGAACAGCAGTTTCCTTTTATTTTTTCTGAGCTTTATCTCTCTTATGTTCTCCTTGAGATTCCTCTTCCTACCTGTGCTCCCATTTGCTGATATCACCTTTCACAGCTTCCCTCATCCTGTTAAGTTATGCTATTTCACATTTTAAAAATACTCAGAGTCAAAAAAAAAAACAAAAGTAGGAAGTAAAATGGAATAAAATCAGTTCAACTCTTTTCCTCTCAGCTGTTTGCCCTGGGTACTGCAGGACATCCACCCTAGAATCACAGCAAGTTATGCAAGCCCAGATTAGGGCAATTTTCAACATATCTCTGTTTTAGGCTTAGGTGCTGATCATAGCTGATGAATTTGTACACAGCAAAACAGAAACCTCCTGCAGAGAGAATCCCATTCAATCATTAATTGTGGTGGCTTCATCATCCTGACCACTGCTAGTGCTTGAAGCATACTGAGGGCATTAAAGGCGTTCTTGGCTAGGTCTGCTTATCTTCTCTAGACCTTTGGCAGGGATGGAAACACTCAGGGAATGTTTGTGTAATACAAAATCTAATTTTTTTAAATACCACTTAATTATTTGTCTAACGTAATTCTAAAAGCTTTGTCACTTCAGTATGGATAAATGGTTTATTGCCTGGGAATATAGTTTTATTTTAAAGTTTAAGTAAAGTGTTTATCTCAGAGGATCAGAAAAAGGCTTCTGGTTTGGAAAAGCATAGAAACATATAGTAAATTGTATTTGCTTGGAAGTTTACTGCTCTCTTAGGAGGCTGGCTTTTGATTGTATCAGTACTGACCTTAATTACTCCTGTGGTATTACACTATTTTTAACAAATTTTCATTTATCTTTATAAGGAATTAATATCTTCCTTCCTCTACACATCATTCAAGATAAAATGGAATCCAGTTATTTTGCAGTATAACAAATGTTCTAATATATGACTTAGTGGCAGTGTCACAACATCCTTAAGCACATCAATTACTTCAGCTGTTCTCAGATGCTGCTCCCAGGAAATGCACCTCAGGAAGAAGATAGAAAAGGAATCTCTTCCTGAAGGGATTTTTTGCTTGATCAATGCCCAGATGTTGTATCTGAACTGGTAACACAGACCTGAAATATCTTCTTTTGTGATTCGATTTTACAAAACTGAACTCTGGCGATATTTCTGCCTTCATGTAAATATTGCATGTAGATGCTGAACTAAAGTAGCTTTCATAGGAATTCTGTACCCTGCTTCATCATTCTTCTTATCTAGTTTCACCAGAGAACATCACAGATGTTCTGATTTCAGATGACACTGTAGTTTTCAGCCTTCAAAAATACATTCACTCTATGAAAATCCAGGTTTCACTTTTTCTATTGCTCGACTTTTTTTTGCCTTACTCCAAAAGTGAAAAGTAACTTTTTACAATATCTGCACTTGGAAATGCAATTCAAGTGAGAAAGTTTGGCAGTACAGCAGCTCTTAGGAAAGAAAAGAAACAAGATTGAATCACCAGAGAAATAAATGGAGACATTTCACTGAACTGGATCCAAACAATGTGTTGGTGTTGCTCTTCCCAGGCTTTGTTGTGTTTGTGTTATGGGATAGCTTTTGCAAGCATCAAGGAATAAAAGTGCCACCAAACACTGTAACTCAGTCAGGGCTTCAGCAGAGCTAAATTTTACTTATTCTTTCTTTGTAGTTAGGAGAACACCTTCAAGGCCAGGCTGGACAGGGCTCTGGGCAGCCTGCTCCTTGTGGAAGGAGGGCTGGAATGAGATGATCTTCAAGGCCCCTTCCAGCCCAAGCCATTCTGTGATTCTATGATAATTTGCCTCCTTTTGAAAGCTGTAATTATGAAATGCGACCCAAGTGCTTTCAAAAGCAATCTGTAGGAACTGAATCCTCAGCAATTTCTTGTGTAAATCACAGTAGCTACTGATTTATGGTTTAATAGGACTTTCAAGATACTTCGGTTCTCAGTCTAATATCTTTTATATTAAAAATAAAACCTTTTTTTGTGGTTCCTGTCAGATCACCATTGATTCTAAATGTATTTTCCATGAAATTCTGTAGAGTTTCTTAGACAATACTAAAGGTTTCCTTACTGCAGTGGTTATCCTGTGCTTTATGCAAAGCTTTTGAAGTCATGACAGGATAGGATGGCACTCAACTCCCTCTAACATGATGCCATTAACGTTTCTGAAATCTCCTCATTAATGTTTTATCTCCACAGAAACCCTCTTGGAATGTTTTGTTTCTCTAATTATATGGGGCTTGTGATTCTTTGTGTAATTTTTCTTTCAGAAGGGTGTTTTTTTCTGTTTTGTGTCTGTAGGGAGTATGCATTTGTTTTTTCTTCATGACATTAATGAAAGTCTGGAAGATAACTTGCAATAGTTTCCAGTAATTTGCCATGGACAACAGTTTGTGAAATAATATTTTTGGCAGTATTTTAGAATTTTTACCCAACTCTGGAAGTCTATATGGTCATTAAATAGGATAAGTGTCAGAGCTTTAGAGCTCCTTATATGTGTTACAGAATTCCACTGAAAACACTGCATTTCTGTAGGAAAAGCATCCTTTCTCCAGGGAAGGTACAAAGGTTAATTTCTAAGAGTAATGTGTTTTTCATGCTTGTAGCAGATCAACAAACATGTTAATTATAATGTGTTGTAATTAACATGCTCAGAATGATTCAAATATTTTACTTGGGCATATTTCTGTCTCAGGGCTTTTTCTGGGCTGCTGATTTGCTGTTTTGTATGAGAGCTTGTAATTGCTGTCTGAGCTGCCTGCCTTGCTTTATGACCTTACTGTGCATCATGGCTGTTCATGTGAGAGATGGAAATAGGTATCCAAATGACCAGTGTTCAATGTCCATTCCCAGGATTTTGCTATAAAGTATAGATGGAAAAGATCTTTTAATGCTGTGTAATGATCATTATAATTCTTCCGTGGTATTCACTCACCCTTTTAATGTGCTTCATGTTTTCCTTCAGGAATAAAGAAATAAAAAGTCCCAAACTAAAATGTGCACTTAAGTCTCCATAATGTGATGTTACCTGGTATCTTCTCATGTGGAATGTTGGAGCCCATTCTTATTTGGTTCCCAGTGTGGGATGCTTAGGTATACCCAAGTGACTGCCCTCATTTTAAACTCTGTTGGAGAAGCATTTCCTGTATAATCTTTCTGACCAGCTTTGATCCTAGAGAGCTTTGATGAAGCTACTAATTACTTTTTGATTCATCTGTGTTTAGGAAAGAGATTTATTATAGTAGCACCCACTTGTGCCGCTGATAATTAAAAGACTGTCAGCATTTTCATTATATAACTTGTCTCACAGCAGAGAGTCCCTCCCCATCTGACACTTTGGATTATTTGTGAATGACTGTGGAACTCTGAAGGACTTGCCACTTAGGCTAAAATTGACTGAAAACAGCATTCCCATGAACCATTCCAGCCATCACTGCTGTGAGGTAAGCACGGCCTGACAGTTGTATCTCTTGGAAAAAGCAGAAGAAATTGAAAAATCAGGACCAGACCCTCCATATTTGGAATTTGTGTGTGTGGGTTTTTTTTTTCCTTTTTATTGGGAAAATAAGCTGTGCTGCAGATAAATTTAAAAAACAAGCTAAGAAATAGAGTCCCTATTTCTAGAATTTCAGGCTTGTGTCTCTTCATAAACCTACAGAAATAATCTGTTGTTGCCCTGAAAACAAATTTTAAACTCTTACAGTTTTGTCAGCAGCTGGACCCCATGTTTATTTTTGGCACATGATCTGTTGGCAGTAGGTTATGTATCTGCTTTTTAAAATCTGATTTTCCAAAATACACACACGGTCTTTGCTCAGCCCAAGGTGTGAGTTCACTTAGTCTGTATTCAGCTGAGGGCTGCCCCTGGCTGTTCCCATGTGTGAGAACACTCAGTTCACACAGGGTAGGTCATTCTCCATGGGGTTCAAATCCCACATTTACCACACTGTATTAGAAAAGAAAACGTTTACAGGTTATCTAAAATTATCAGCAATTTTGATTTGGCAGCAATCTACAAAATTGGATTATGACCTATGAGAATGAAAACCTTTCTTTCTGTAATGAGATATTTTGGTGTCTTTCTGTGCCTTCCTAAAAGCCCAAGGTGAATCCACGACTCCTTATGTGACTTGCTCTAGAAGCAGCTCTCAGAGCTTCAGGCAAGGCTCTAATACACTCCTTTGAAAATTTATGTATGTTTTATAACAAGGAGGTAGAGCACACTCACAGACAATATAAATTTTACTGCATAACAATAATTCAGTTTCTTTTCTTTTAAAGACTCTTGAAGCAATACATTATTTTTACTTGGCTGTCAGTGCGTTTTACATTTATAAAAGTGAGATGGCAGGGGAGGAAATGGGGTTGTATTAGACCTCTACTTGCATTTATGCATTTGTGAAATACCATATGCATGGTTTATAAATTCTGTTAGATCAAATTCCTACCACTTATCACAACATAAATTTATTTTTATATCTAGTCTCATTGACTTTTCTAAATGGACTTCTTCTCCCTCTTCATTTATTTTATCATTTTCTCTATCAATAAATCTCCTGTCAGAAATAGTAGCTTCTCATCAATTTTGTCCATCCTGTATATGATTTTTTTTAATAAGCAGCTTTTAATGATAATATTCAATGGAAACTAAATAGCAGTGTTTTATAATTGGGAAATTAAAAAAAAAATGAAACGGGCCCAGTGTGTTCTATCACGTTGCTCCAGCTCTGGAGATCTTGGCCTTTGGAGGGCAATGGCAGCTCTTCTGTTGTGAGTTCTAGAAAAAACCATAATACACAACACTTCATGTCAGTGCTGATCAGAAGGGAGAGAAGGAGAGGCTCTTGCCTTTGGAAAGTAAATTGAAATTGTGAGCCACTCCATTTTCTCAGTTGTCTTTGATCTGGGAGTTGTGACATCTGCTGAGCCACATCAGCTCTTTGGTAAACCCCTGGTTTTCTGCAAAATACAGAAAATTGTCTTTAAAATACCTTCCCTGTCCTCCCACTGCCCACAAAGCAAGCAGGTTGTGGTGGATTGTGTTTAGCCAAACAGACTTTTAAATCAAAGTATGATATTAATGTGTTCCAGAATAATTGTTTTCTTACATTGTAAATACAATGGACTAACAAAAGATAATTAGTATTTTCACATTTTTTGAACAAGTGCAATTAAAACCACACATGCATTTGCACCTGCCCAGTACAAAGAAAAATTACCATTTTAGTGCAATGTGGCCATTAAATTGAGAGGAGATGGGAGATGACATGCACAGGAGTCACTTGAGGAAAGTAATGTGTTACAGGCTTGGTGGATTTTAATGTTGTTACTTTTCTTGTTAAAATCCCCTGCTACCACTTGGCTGGGCTTAATTAATGATTTTGAATTTTGCTGAACTTCAAAGACTGGGAGGTGCTTTCAGATCTGATAAGTAAAAATGAGAAATGATGTTGGAAGTTATTCTCAATCAGATAGAACACAGACTTACTGTCTTATTATTGTAGTGTAATATATCATCAAAGAACAGATAAACAAACCTCTTCTGATTAGTTTCCACCTCATTTATCTACTTGTACAAATTAACTATTGTCCTTGACATCTTGAGGTGAAACAGTCAAATCTGAGTACTTACAGGCAATAATAATGATATTCTGTGTTTATAAACCTTTTCCTGGTTTTGCACATCACAAATACTTTTTCCCATAAGTGGTTTTATTATCTGTGAAATAGTTCATAATCCCACTCCTTTCTTCTCACCTCTTGTAGTTTATTGTCTTGGGACAGGAATATACACATGACTTCAGTTACAAAATTGCTTTTGTACAGTAATGAGCCACTTCTGGCCAGAATAAAGCACTGGCCAGTCAGGCAAGGCCACATTACCCACTAATGGGGTGGAATGAGGGGCACATTTTAAGCTGCTGCTAGGGATTTTCAGTGGATAAGATATAATTATGCAAGCCATGCCTGAGGGATATAGAATTATGTGTTGGTGGCTCTAACCTGATGCTTGCCCTGTCCACCATGGTAGTGCCCCTGTCTGTGTGTCAGAGCTGATGCTGAGTGCCCAGCACCCCCTCACACACTCACCTGCCTCCTTCCAGCCCTGCTCCATCTCCAGTGCCATTTCAAAAGTCTTTAATTTTTGGAGTTTTTTGGGGTGCCTGTCTTATGGCCATTAAAGGATGAATTTCTAACTGATGTTAAAATTTTTTTGAACAAATGCTTATACTGAAATTCAGTGAATTTATCCAACCTTCTGTTCAATGAATTTAAGTGTATGTTTCTATGCCAAACTAGTTTAGAATGCACATAATTCCATAATTTACACAGTGCATCTCTGGAAGTATGGCTATTTCTGACTCATAAGACAGTATTGTGAAAACAGCAGAACAGGCATTGCTTTGTGCTAACCAGTAATTCCAAGGAAAAGATCATGTACTGGAATGCAGTCCAGAAGCATAAAGCTGTTTCTCTCACCCTGAGTGGGAAGTGGGAAATGTGAATTTTAGAGAAATGCTGCCAGCAGTATACAGAATGGTCAAAATGGATCCTTGAAATACAGTGGCTGCACTATGAGTTGGAGATTTCAGCATTATTTTGGCTTGTACATGTTGAACAAGGACATCACTTTAATTAGCATGTGAGCCAGAGGATTTAGAAAAATCTAGGCTTAATGTCTTGTGTTAAAACTTGAAGGCTATTGCAAAAAATTTATTTTTGCAGTAAAAGGTAATGAACAGATCTGTTGTAGGAACACAGTTTGTGGTAATGGGGAGTGGGGCTGTGGCCAGTCCTCATCCCTGATGGGCTACAGCTGTGTCAGACAGGTGCAATGCATAATGCATCTGTAACATGAAGGATATCAAAGAAACTTTCAGCCCTCTGAAGGAGCAGATGTCTGCAGCCTTCCTGGGTGCTGCTTGTGGCTCCACTGCCCCTCTGCCATAAGGGCTGGTCGTCTGCCATACGGATACAGGTAGGATTGGGGTTTTTTTGCATATTCTGTACAACTTTAGAGTATAATTTATGCTTCATTTTATTGAAGCCTGGAGTATGTGTACCTGCACATGCCTATATTGTGCAGGAAAACCAATGGTGAAGAAACTGCTTGAAAGAAGTGTGTTTTAGAGATCTAATCCTCCTTCAAAGTTATTAGGCCTTTTAAAATTAATTAAATGCAGGTTAGATTGAAGATGATACCTATCACAATTTCCTTCACTGTATTTGCCTGCAAAGAGAGATTTGTCTTCACAAGAATTGGTGATTTGTATTGCTGTTATCTAGACTGGTTTGTGGGCAGGATTTTTCCCGTGACAGCTGTCTAACTGTTTCTCTGGTAGCAGTGGGAATGCCAGCTGGATGCAGGAGCCATTCCCGGGGTGATGCAGGGCTCTGGGGCTGGGCTTGGTCTGCAGCAGCTCCTCCCTGCCTGGCACTGCCTTCTCCTTGCTCCTGACGCTTCTTCCCTGCTTCAGTGTGAATCCTGTCCACTCAGCACAGCTCCTCTGGGAGCTCCCCACCTCCCCTGGCTGCCCTGGGGCTGTCCCTGGGGGTCTCCTGGGTCCCAGGAGTGCCTTGTCCACCCCCTTGTCCAACCTCGGTGCTCAAAGTCGCCCAGTTCCTCACAGAGCTCCTCCTGCTGCTCCCCACACTGCTCCTCACACTTCCCCTCCTGCTTTCCCCTCCCTGCTGGGCAGCTTTGCCCTTTCTCACACACCCCACTGTCCCTCTTCCTCATATCCTATTTAAATGTACCTTAGGGAAGATGGAGCACAGACTGACTGTGGGCATTCAACCAAATGATTGATGCTCGCTGTAAATTGCTTTGAACTTTATTTCCTCTCATAGATCCTTGACAGTAGTCTAGGACTCAAGTGCATTTTTTCTAGTAAGCGAGTCTAGGACTCACTCACTTTTTTCTCTCGAGTGGTAAAAAAGCAGAAAAACAGCAACAACAAAAAATACCAAACAAAACAAAACAACAACAACAAAAAAAACACCAGAAAAAAGAGAAAAGGAGAAGGAAAAAGAAAATTTCTACATTAAAAGTCCAGCTGCTGTCACATTTCTTATCTGTACATTTAGTTCCTGAGAATGGGATGTAGAGGGCTGGACCTGTACAGATGGGACTTTTGGGGAGTCATTCTGTGAGGAGCCTCTGGAACTCCACATGCCATGTATATGACTGACTTTCCCAAATGTAGCATGGAAAACTGTTCACTAGAAGGGGCTGCTGGTGGTGATTTGCTCACAAAACCAGTGTTCTGCAAAGGTGAAATCACCTCTTTCTGGGGCTCCATTCCTCCTGCAGCCTCCCAGGGGTGCAGAGAGAGGGGGCTGTGAGATGGTGTTGCTTATTATCATATTTTCCCTCTGCTGTTAAATTAGGTTTTGCTTTTATTGATGTGAAAGAAAGCCAGCAGTGACCTTTCTGTTCTCAAGCTGTTCTCAGGAAGCAGAGGTGAAAGTAAAGGCAGCAGTCAACTGCAGTGACATCTGAAAGGACAGCAGTGACTGTCAGCACTGAAGGCTGGTACAAACTCATCATAGCCTTTTCTACTGCTCCATTTGGGTGTGCTGAAATACTGACCGTTCACCTTTAAAGCAGTTAATGTGCTAATAAACATTTTGTCATAGCAAAATGAAAACTTTTGTAATTGCAACAGATGATAAGGATCTAGGGGTTGTTGAATTGTTTTTTTAGTATATTTCTGGTGAGTGTTACTAGGAAAAGCCTGTTAGGAAAGTCAAATGAGCACTGACATACCTGACACAGCAAACTGGCAGAATTCCTATGGCCATTAACTGAAAGAGTAAAAGGAAACAGCTCCTACATATTTATGAGGAAAACCAAACCCCTGTTTGGCTGGCCATAGTCTTTCACGGCCTGTTGCTTTATTTTGTAATTACAGCCTGTCCTTATCCTCTGGTTACCTTTAGGACAGCCAGCCCTTGATGGTCCCTGCAGCCCTCCTGGCTGTCCTGGAACAAGGACTACCAGGTGTCATTTTGGCAAAGAAAGTTACCAGCCAGTGCCAGGAGCTGGACCAACACATTCTGGAATAAACCTTGTTCAAACCCCAGGCAGGACAAGTCTGATCCCAATTCTCAGTAACTTAACAGGAGGGGGCTTCAAATGAAGAAAACAGATCACTAACACAGATTTTTAACAAGCTAAGGAGGCCTTTGTTTCTATTTTTTCTGGAGTAGCTGTCCCTGATAAAAAGGTACAGAACCCCAGTCATGTTGATACATTTATCTCAAGAAATGTTTTTTACAGGCTATCAGAGATTATCAAATAAACACGCAACCTTGACATTGATTCAGTGATTTAGGAATGCAGTAGCCCTTTTCTTCCACTACATGGAAGAGCTCTCAAGAGAAATGAAAAATTGAACTGTATCTTCAACCCACTTGATCTAAGGTACAAAAATAGTAAGTCTTGTAAGAGAGGCTTTTGAACACAGGTTTTTAATACTTCAGAATCTGTCAAGGTCAAGTTTGAAGTCTTGATTTTGCTCTGAGGTTTGACTTATCATTCTACAACTTTTCTAAGTAGAAGCAGCAGTTCTGCAGACTTCCAAAGAAGAAGGATGCTGTGGGCCATGATGATCCCTTCCCTTACCATTTCCACAGAGTTTAAAATATGTTGATCTTGACAACTGAAGGCTTGGAGACTGAGATCTGGCACTGGGCTCTTGGGCAGAGGCTGTGCAAGGGTTTCTCTCTCTAATACCAGCTCTATTGACTGACTCTCCCCTCTGCATCAAGTACTTACACTGATCATGTGCACCCTGAAGTCAGTAAGAATGGGTTAAAGGTGAATTTTTGATCTTAGATTGCGGTTTAGCTAAAATATTTGGCTGTGTTGGGTTTGAGTTTTGTGCTTCTGAATGGTCAGATCTCAGTGCACACACTTTTAATTTTATGTGCTATGAGACACACACCTGAGTTACATTTATTTGAATCTAAATCTAAAAAAGTAACATGAAATAAGAGGAAGTGATTAAATACAGCCACTCTGTTTTTCACTGGAAAATATGTGCTATCACTAATGGGGTAGAACTGTGGCATCACCTGCTGTAAACATTAATTGTGGTAAACAAGGTACCATTTTTATCTGCTCTCATCACTTCTGACAAGAGGTGTGAGGAGCTGTGCAAGTGACTTTGTTGGGGATGACTCAAAATGAAGGACTGTGATTCCACAGGGAATGAATGAGCTGGGGGATGGCAGCCTGGGCAGGTGTCCCCCAGCAGCACCTGAAGGCTGCAACACAAGTTCTTTGGCACCTAATTCTTGGCCCAGGAGCTATAGAATTCCTGAAAGGTCTAGCAGAAGTTTGGGTATTTCATAGGCTATTTCACTGCTTTCATAGGTTTACATGGTTCATGTTTCTCCATAACAGTAATGGATGACAAAGCAGACTCTAAACTGTCTTTCAAAATGGTTTTGATTTCCATTGCCTAAAAAACTTACTGGGTATGGAGATCAAGGGTTTTCAGTTCTTGGCCTTATGAACAGCTTTTACAGAAACAAGTAAGTGAGGGTTATTCATATTTCTTTCTTCCCTCTGATAAATTTTGAAATTAAACCCATAGTTCAATTTCTGTCTGCATTTTCTTTTGTCTCTTCCTCTTTATATGTAGTAGAAGAAATGGAATACTGGTTCAATTTAAGCAACTTAATTGTTAATTGTCTATTATTTGTACTTTTTATTATGAAGATAGTATCAAATATTCTGAAATGGTAAGAGGTTTATATCCACCCTTATTTTTCTTCCTGAAGCCTGTTCTAAATGCAACTAGCAATGTTTTTTTGTATTGTATTGCTTCCTATTTGGCTGCATTATGTCTAGAAGGGTCAAAATACATGCCTTTGATTTATGTGGCAATGTAAAGAACAGCTACAAATGCCATGAGGCAGAGAGTTTCAGTCTGTCCTATTGCTAAGTGCTTCTCTGTGAAAAATGACTCCTTGTTCTTTGGATCACAGAGATTGTACAATTACAATTTTAATCAATCCAACACAAGATTCATTGGTTCTTACTGTGCAGAGCACATAGTCACAGTCCAATAAATCTGCTTCTGATGTGCAGATCCAGACTCCTGGAGCCTCTAGAGACTGTGTACAAATGACAGGGATGTCTGCCTTGCCTGTGGATTTGCATGGTGTCAGGTGGAAGGAAGGTGTGCTGATACTGTTCTGACTTCTAATGTGGCATTTTATGGCTTGCATTTGAATGATTAGAAATGAGGTGCTTGACCTGGTGGATGCAGGGGGTGTTACTCATTCTTTTCTCTAGTTTTTTTCTTTCTCAAAGTGAGATTTTGATGCTCTTGGATTCTTTTGTAATGGTTTAGCTCTGAGTGAATAAGATCTTTATTTCCCAAAGGCTGAAGAAGCATTGCAGTAACAATTAAATAGGTTATGTATCAGGGAAGAGTTTTTCACCCCGAGGGTGGCTGGGCACTGGAAGGGCTCCCCAGGGCAGTGGGCACAGTTCTGAGGCTGGCTGAGCTCAAGAAGCATTTGGACAATGCTCTCAGGTATGTGGGGGGTGGTTGGGGTGTCCTGTGCAGGGCCAGGAGCTGGGCTACATGATCTGATGGGTCTCTCCCAGCTCAGCTTATTCTGTGATTCTATGATTCTAAAAGCTTGTCTGGCAGGGTTCTTTTGGAAAAACCACTGACCTGTCAAATCCTGGGAAGTGAAGCAAGTGGTGGATGGGCTAAGACACATTTGGCTGAGAGCAGCAGGAGTGGGGGGAGCAGAGCTTTTCCAGCTTTTCCAGCCTTACCCCCGATACACAGAAATGTTTGTGAGTTATGCATCACCTAAAGAACTCCCAAAGACCATGAACCATTTTTCCTAAAAAGCAATTTTAGGTCTAAAGAGCATGAAATCAGCAAGGAGGGATGTGTCCTGGGAAACCTCTCTGGAGAATTTTACAAGGTTTAACTTCTGAGACATTCCAAACACGATCATACACGTTTGTTAACAACGCTACCTAGACTCTTGGGACATTTTGTCTTTACTGAATGTGGCCAGCACCAGTCCTGCTGGTGGGTTTGCACTGCAGCATCCCAGGGCTGAGGGACAGCAAACATGCTGCAGACAGCTATCAGGAAGGCAGCTCTGTGCTGCTGTACACAGATTTATTGGCTGGCACAGCACTGGGGGCAGACAGGCTCTGTGCTGGGCTGGCAGTCTGCAGGCACAGGAGGCACCTGCCTGAGCTGGGTGTGAGAAGATAAGCAGAGAGTAACCTGCTGGGGAAGGAAAGGCAGATAAGAGCAGAAAACCAGAGTGTATGATGGGTGACAAGACAGATAACAGCGCTGAATAGGAAAGCCAAGGATCCTGTGGAAGGAAATATGAGCAGGACGTGAAGGAAGCAAGAACAAAATGCTGCAAAGGAGAGAGGTGGGCTGGACTCAGGGCTGTGGGAGCAGGGCAGGATGGACAGGAGCCAGGCCACAGCAGTGAGGAGGAGAAAGGGACACAAGGAAATAGGTTGGGCCATTCCTAGCACTTTCTTAGGTGCAGCTATGGGGCTTTAAACCACAAAATTCTTCTGATGCAACCTGGGTTCTTTTGGATTCAATGCCCAAATATCTTCTGACTGTCCTTTTAATATTTAATTTTTTACTGATTGAGGAAGTAAGAAATAACTTAGAAGTCAGTGCAAAAAGTATAGACTGAAAAAGGCATCTAGAAAATCCAGAAATATCAAACATTTATCTGTCTTTTAAAATGTTTGTTAATTTAAAATAAACTGGCCAACAAGAAGCCATAATTTATGATTGACAACATATGAAGTTTTGTTAACATCTTTTTCGATAACTTTAAGATGCTACAGTAAAAGTGAATGAAAAATAAGTAATTTTGAAGATATTTTTTGGTATGTATTTTCTGTTCATTTATAGATCTTTTTTCAGAGTAGTACTGCAAATTTTTATTTGTGAAGGCTTTGCTTTGTAACAAAAGATGACATGAGAATGATAAGGATTTTTAAAAATGGGGTTTTGTGTAAGTAAGTGTTTTTGTATACACAGGGATCACATGCACACAACTGGGATTAAAGATCTCTCTTTTGTCTGTATGGCAATCTACAGAAATTCAGTTTGGAAAATGATGTTGTGCTTACATCCAAACATTGCCTTCCACAGTTTGTGCAGAGATTTATGACTTCTGTTTAGGAGCAGCAGCTTTCTTTGGTGCTGGTCTATTGGTGCAATGTTTCCAAAATATTTTTTGTTGTTCATGGTATATACAAAATATTTTCAATCTCTCTCAGCTCTGCTCTTGCCGTGTTTACATTCATGATTTTTTCTTTAAATCTGGGAGTGGTGGTAGACAGTACATATTGGCTGTGGTGCTTGAGAGAACATAAAGAAGTATTTAGACCCCGAGGGAGCAGACCCAATACTAATCTGGAGCCACATTTCACTTTGCAGTTTGCTTTCCAGCCTACATTCTCCGCTCCTGTGCACTGCTGATATTCTGCCTGCTGGCGTAGACTGCTGGACATGGTCCAGGAAAACAAAGCCTCCAAGTAAGAAAGAGGTTTTAGCATCAGGATGATTTATTTTGAGGAACCTTTCATATGCTCTATCAAAAAGGAGGCAGGATTAGTTACTAAATAAATTGTTTATGACCCTGCTGCATAATAAATGTCTTTTTCCTCTTATTCATCCTACTTATGCCTCAGTGTAACCTGGTCATGTTATCACTGAGCAACATTTTCCAAAGATCTAAGTCTTGTCAAGCAGCCAGGCTCAAGCAGGAGAGAAGCAAACCCTTGCCAGAAGGAGAGAGGAAGGAAACACTGAGAGCCAGGGGTTCCAGTCTCATAACTGAGTGAATTGAGTGAGGAAACTCAGTTCCTTTGGGATGTGGGGGTAACAGAACTTGCCTGTGATGCTGTAAGGATTAGGTGCTTCTGGACACAAAACCACACAGTACTAGGAGAGCTGAGAACTCAGGCTTTAGGTTGTTCCCCAGGAGCCCAGTGCAGAAGGGTTTCCAGTGCTCTTAAGCATTTCTGGAATGCAATTCTTCCCTGGAGCCCAGTACCTGTCCAGTTGCTGTCTTCCAGACCAATGTTATCAGTAATGTGACCTGCCTATCCTTTTAGAAGCTTTAGAACACAAACAGCTTTTGCAGGCCTGAGAAACCATGTCATGATTTATTTCGTATTCCAAATGCAAAATGGCAAGGGAGACCAGCATTGTTTTCTGACAGATTGTCAAGCCTGAGGCTAGTGTGCATGTCTGGCTGTACTGAATTCAAAATTGGTATTTTTTAGAGGAGGATGGCAGACTGAATTCCTGCTAGACTGGTTTCTTTTTAGAAATGTTCTGTTCTCCTGTGTTGTGATTCAGATTGTCTTTTCCTTCATAACAGGTGGTGACAAGTCCTTGGGGTGACCTTAGCTCAGAGCTCCAGGAAAGCCATGTAGATAACATGGCACCTAAAGGTTCACTGAAGCATGTGCAGCTTCTCTCCACAGTTTTGTTTCTGCGTGTGCTGCTCTCAAATTTCAGATACCCATTTCTCCTTGTAAACTGTCAAGGAGGACAAGGCAGGGTAACCTGCTCTGAGCAAATCCAGGGCACAAGCTTCATTCCTGGGAAGTCTGGGGCCATGCAGATGATTTGAGCAGAGAGTGCTTTAGGACTCTGAGGGTTCTGGAAAAAGGGGCCCTTGCTGTAGATGCAGCAAGCTCCCAAATGCTGGGAGGACATTGTAGCTGTCAAAGAGAATTCCATTATGCCAAAGCTGGTGCAGATTTCTGTCAATAAGGACAGAACAAAGTTTTCTAGCAAATAATACATGTGTTTTGCTATTACATCACATTTTGATGTCTTCATTAAACTTTGGGTTACGTGATTGAAAATTAATCTCTCTCCTTTCCTCATTATGATGGCATAGTTTTTTGTTTTTCCAGTCTTTTTATTTAGAGGAGTAGGAACCATTCATGCCATGCCATTAATGACAATTCTTTCACTTTGCCTTTTCTCTTAATGGAATTAATAATACTCCAAATGATGTACTGGGCTGTGGTTCAATAGGCAGGGGCAGGGAGAGTGCTAAACATGAGAAAGGCACTAATTTAGCTGGGCTGTCATACCACTTTTCATGAGGGTGCAGAATTTCCTCTGCAGACTTTAGGAACTGAAGGCACACAGGTGCACCTTGGCAGCCAGTCCATTAGTCTTTAGCTACTTTGGCCATGCCTGATTCACTGTGCCAGTCCAGCAAATAACAGAGGAGAGGAGCTGAAGCAGTGTGGGTGAATTTACTGTATTGAACACAGTCATCTATGATGGCTTCTGCTGTCTGAAAAGGCTCTAAGAGGTACACCAGGCTAAGACAAAATGTCAGGAGGCAAAATAGCACATGAAACATTTGGGGCATGAATCCATGCTCCTTCATTTCAGTTATTAATTGAATCAATAATTTTCCTTTGGTGTTTTTTTCCCCCCCCCCATCCTTCTCTTATGTAACTGCCCCTCTCTCTCAATAGCTGACATAATATTTTTATTCCTCTTATTTTGTTTGCATTAAAGAATGCAGTGCCTGGGACATGACAACACGTGCTTTTGCCCTTGCAGTGCTGACCTTAGCAGCAGAGTGTTTCATAACCTCTCCCACTGAAGAAGATAAGGTTGACTAAACTGGATCTGTCTCCAGCCATCGGGCATTCATCCACAATGCTAAAGCCAATTTCAATGAGGTCACTTTTTCACACAGTGAAACTATAATAGTTTTTGTCTCCTACTGTCTGATTTATTCTGCTGGCAAGGACTGCTGGTTTCTCTGAAACTGAGGAGGCAGTTTTTATTTTTTAATTTTTTTTTTTCTCTGGACAGGAAAGCAATATTTATTTTTTAGAGCATAAGCTTATATATATAATACTTTACCACATTTCAGTTGTGAAACTACTTCACAATTTTCCTTTTCATCTCCCTGCATTTTATGCTCCTGCAGGATTTGCGTTGTGAACCCTGTTGCTATACATACAATGCAAAGTATTTAAATACTTTCCTACTTTATGGAGATAATTATAAGCTCTATTTCTTGAACAATGAAAGCAAGACAAATGCCTAAGTCTTCCAATTTCAATTGTAATAAAGCAGATGTAAAATGAGTTCCAAGGGATTAAACATTCTGGATGTACTTTGAATTGTCCCATTAAACACCTTGTCCCAGAGAGCATTGTAATTACCATGTCTATTTGATAGTTTCTCATTAATTACACTGCCACTAATTCTTAGTATCCTGTGCGTTCTCTTCCTTTCTTGAAGTTCTCAGAATGAACTAAAAGGTAAAGAATATAAGTATGTGTGTACACTAGAGGAGTTATTTGGGTCATATTCACACTAAGATTAAAATGGGAGTGTAGCCCCCACTGGTGTGGATGGGTCAGCCCAGGTGACAGTGGGGTAAGGGAATTGTTTGTCTGGGAAGTGTTTCTGCAGTCTAAACAATGACCTGGCACTATGACTGTGCTGCATAAATCAGCCAAGGATGCTTAGCAATGGACTGGGGGATGAGGAACCAAACGGTGATTAGGCTCATGTGGGTGCTGTTCAAATATCTGCTTACACACTGATGGAGGCACCCAGAGGTGTAATTATTGTCCTTGAAGGTACAATTGCAAATACACAGCTGAGCAAGAATGAGCCATTATTGCATGTCAGATTAAAAAAGAAATCACACTTTTTCCTTATCAAATGGTAACTGCACTTAGAATGTTAGAATGTGGATACCTACTTGGGCTTGGCACAATCAGTCTCTTTTCAGAATAACCTCTTGCATCTTTTCATTATGGTCATCCACAGTCATGCACACAAACTCACCCCAAGCAATCATCCCATGTCAAGAGAACTTCATTTCACAAGCCTTTGAACCATGGGTCAAGTATGCCCATAGGGTTAATATGAAATTAAAATACAATTCCAGTTCATTCCTTGAATTGATGTAATGGAATAAGCTTGGGAAAAGAGAGACTATTAATTTTTATTTGGCCAACAGATAGCAGTAGAACAGGCAAGATTTCAGACATGCCATCAAAGGTACACAAGGATGCTATATAAAATTTATTTTTTTTATATGATTACTATACTTCTCTAATTAAGATAGGTTTTTAACGTATTCCAATTGAATGAATTTAACTTTTGTCCCACAATAATCTTCTCACTTCCATGAACCCATTGTTGGTCGATAAAGGAGGGAGATGTCTTGGTGTGATGTGGTAAAATGATTAATTCCTTGCTTATGGTCAAACCTTTCTGCAGATACCATCTCAGTCTAAAAAGGAATAAAGCCATTAATTCTTACATCAAGGTAGCTTCCTTGGCTGATTTCTAGTGCAAATCATCATGACCTGTGGATTCATCACTCCTCCTGAGCCTTCTCCTAGTGGGGGAGTCTCAAATGCAGCCAGCAGCAAGTCAGTCAGTTTTCACCTGGCATTCAGGAGGAGTGGGATTCCAAAGCTGCCACAAAGAAAGGGACAACGCATCTCCCTGAACCACAGAACGATGTGGAAAGTGTTGAAATGCCTCACTGACAAGCATATAGCAAGGAGCACAGCAACTTTCAAAACACAGATGGTGAGGCTTACAGTGATAATTGAGAAATGGCACAGATCTTCATTAGCTTTCAGGGGAGGAATTATTTTTCAGGATATTCTGTTTCTGCTGTCATGTCTGGGTTTCCACAGTTGTGTTGGTATGTGGTGCTGTAGTAGCATCTGTCTTTAGGGCACAAATGTTCCCAGATTTATAACAGCACTGGTTTAGAGCCATGGTGGAATTTTTCTTGTGTTGCAGAAGTGCATCTCAGCCTTTCATCACTGTGTTATAACTTTCTCTAGGGTAGTGTTTCTGGCATTGCAATTTTAAACTACAGCTCTTTCTTACTAAGAGATACCTCCAAGCAGGGGTTCCCATTATTTTAAGCACTATGTTATGCCTCCAGAGGACAATTCCTGAACCAAACCATAAACTTATCCCTTTTTCTTTCCTTCTTTTTTTCCAAAATAAGAGCTTTTTCCTGAATTACTCTGACAGTACACTTACATAATCCAGCTACCAGCACAAGATTCCCAGCTCTCTCTTTAGAGACATGCTTATATCAAAGAACACACAACTGGTAGGACCAGCAGCCATATATGACAAATATGTATAAAAATTAATGCATCTGTCTGTTTTTCCTCCTCTCAGACATTTAATATCCACGTGAATTTCTCCCTCTTGCCTTTCTGAGGAGCTTCATTGGCATATGCTCCTACTGTATTAATTACTTCTGTCCACTTGATAACTGCATCACAGAGGGAAATCATGCAAATAAATAACCAGTCAGGATGGAGCAGAGTTAGTACATAAACCAGAAAAATGAGTAGTGAATGTGTTTTCAGTCACAGCAAGCAGTAGTTTTGGACTAGAACATTTTGCCATTTTTCCTTGTAGTGTTTGGTGTTCCAGCACTTGGGCAGGCCTGACAAATATGACAGCAAAGCAAGATTTGTGAATGGGATAACAAGTAACTACACTGCATAAATTCAGCAGCAACAATGCACTCTTTGTTTCCATGTCTGAAAGGCTGTCTGGGATCTTAGATGTATCTAGGAACACAACCACCAAGACACATGTTAATACAGAACCAACACTGGTAACTGCAGAGTACAAATCTGGCATTGGTGTTGAGATCTACTGTGCTTGTTCTTTAGTTTTAGTGAACAAAAAGCTTTTAACTCAAATAGAAACTGTTTCTGAATTTTAGCAAAATCCTCTGTAGACTAGATTTTTCAGGGCATGTGAACAGGATGAATTTCCAGGCTTAATGATTTCTGAGCCCCAGAAAGCCCTAATGTTCTGCATTTATCAGGGTGAACTGAATGCTGCCCTGCTTTTGTTCCTATTTAACTGCTGTTGTCAGATATGCTCAACAGAGTTGGGCATTAAGATAAGGTTGGCCTAAAAAAAATCCTAGGATTTAAAAAATAACAATCAGATACAATTTTTGTTGTTTTCTGGGCTCAGTCTGTTCAGTTCTTTCAGAGCAGATCTGTTAGAACAGCTCAGATTGACCTGTACATTAACAAATCTCTTTCTGAATAAGTCAGGCTGTGCTTGGAGAAGGTTCTTTGAGCCCTGCCTGCAGGTTGTGGTGCTGCAGCCACCTTTGTGGATTTGTTTATAAATCAGTTCTGGTGAATCAGCCACTGCTGGCATCCAGAGCACTGATGCTACAATGCAGAGCTCTGCTAGAACAGGCTGCATCTCAGCTGCTTTTGCAATAAAATACATATATATACACCCAGGGGTATCTGGGGCAGTTTAGGGTGAAGGAGTTGATGAGGTGCAAAAGTGTTTCAGCTCTACAGATTGCATTAGGCCTACAGCTCTCTGTTCTTTTCCAAAGAAGACTCCTTTTCTAAATAAATCTCTTTTTGGATAAGAGTGGATAAATTATCAGGATGGTGTACAGGAAATTTGGCATGTGACATCTGCTAAAAAATAACAGTGGACATTTACCATCTGGTTCAAGAGAGTTCAGTTTTTGAATCTGGAAGTGAAATAAAGTGAAGTCTTTCAGCTGATGCAGGGAAGTTAGAACCAGGGAGCATGGATTCTCAAAACTGCCCAGAAATTTGCTGTCACCATTATCTGCATTCTAGTTGCTTCCTTCAAAAAATGACCATGTTTCCCAGAAGCATGTTGGAGTACAGCTAGTCAGTAAACCCAGAACTGTGCTATTTCTGGTGAGGAAAAAAGGATGCAGCAGGACACAAGGTAGGGTTCCTGTAGGAGGAACTGCTTTGAAGCATTTTCCATCACGGAAGGAAGAGGAAAAAAGGGGCCTCTGAGACCAAAGATCAGGTCCAGCTTCTCTTTATCTGAGTCATGTGACAGCTGGCACCACACCAGGGCTGTAAAATGATAATATCAGCTCCACTGATATGAACTGGAATCCATTATATGAGACTGTCTCAAGAGTTTCACTTCTCCTGTGGAAGGTTCTTGCCCCTTCCGTAGAAGCTGGTCACAGACCCAGTCTGGGAGCCCTGTGCCATGGCCAGCATGGGTGAAGGGTTCCAGGGTTTCACTCTCACCTCCATGGAGCTTACAAGTGACTTGTGCATGACTTATCAGGTAACCCCAGTGTCAGAAATGCTTTACTCAGGGATGGATTTAATTTTTTGTGTACAGAGAATATGTGTACGTATGCTACACAAAATGTTGGTATGGAACATACTACAGATGTGAACTTAAAAAATTGGAGAAGAGTCACCATAAGTCGTTGTTGGTTCCATTTTTTTCATTACCGAGGGAGCTATTTTTCATAAGAGAAGAGGCCATCTGCTAGAAAAAGAATATTCCTGAATTGCAAAAACTCTCACTGCTCAGAAAAACCTGAACCTTTTCAACTGAGTGTATCTTGTGTACCTAAATCCAAACAGCTAAAAAACCTGGACAGCTATTCCCAGGGAAAAAAATTTTACTCCTCAGAAAATAAAAATTACTCTGTTAAATGTGACCAGTATAAGCAAACACTATAGATAGATAGGGGCACAAGGTTAACAAAACATAGATATTATCTGATTTAATTTTCCAAGTTTTATTCATTTAATTCTGGCCTTCAGTTTGAGGGTATTGGTTGCTGGAAATGCATAGATTTTTCTATTTCCCTTACATTTCATCAATTTCCCTTGATTTTTTTTTTTTTGGTCTAATTATCTACTAGATTACACTTTAAAGCTATATTGATATTGAGTATTTAAAAAGATGAGTTTATCCACTCTGGTCTGTAAATTTGGATTGGTTTCCCTGGGCTGTGTACCAGCAGCACCTACTTCTAGCCCGATATTCATGTCTTTGCTGGTTACAGTAGGAACAGGATGACCAACTTCTTCCCCACTGCACTTTACATCAGATCAAATGCTTGCCTGCAGCAGCAATTTGATAATGGTCTTCATGAAACTACTACAGACTCATTTCTCTGGCCAAATTGCTTTGTATGGTGTAATGTACTGGGCTGGAGTTTAAGGGGACATGAACCCCAAACAGTGCTTAATACGGAGCATAAAATATTTACAGCCTGATACATTAGTTTTAAAATGCTTACAAAGGTTACATTTTATCCAAAAAGAGAGGAAAAAATGATGTTCCCATTAAGTCAGTGATTTAATAGAGTTTTCAGTACAATGCATTTACTCCATGATAATCAATTGCCTCCAGCAAATTAAAATATAAATTAGGTTGTCTGGGAGAAAAGGAAGCTCTAAATCAGTTCATTCTGGCTGCACATAAATACAAATTTTATAGTTATGGTTTCCTAATGTCAAAACCAACACATCATGACAGAAAGATAATTTTAGCTGCTGTGATTCTTAATGCATCAACTGTATTGATTACATTTTTGTCAAAGTTGGGATTATCAAAATATATCTATAACCTTTAAAATGTTCCTGCATTTCTTCATTATATACATCAGGTATGCATGAAGGGTTTGAGCAGCAAGCATTGTATTTCTACTCAGCAAAATACTCAGAAAAGCTCAGGAGACTTTTTTTTGGCTTTCCTTTTCCTAGTGACCAAACATATTGAATTGGAAATTCCATTCCTATTCAGAACTGGAGATGCTAACTATATTCAAATTAAATCCAGCAACTGATAAATGAGCTACTAATGCCATTGTACACTGCCCTAATTAATACTGCATCACACTGAGTAATATCATAATGCATGGGAGAGAGGGAGGGTGATTTATTCTGGGAGCTGTTTGGGTACTGCTGGATACACCAATATCACAGTTGTATTTTTGTTCAGTTCCTCTGCCAGGGACAGTTAAGAGGAAACATGCTGAAAATAATTTTGTAACATGTAGCCTTTCACCCATCTTCATCCCTTTTATCTGCAAAATGCTAGAAATCCATGTGAGGTATGATACAGGGCTAAGAAGAGAGAAGTCATTAAATCCTGATGATTGTCTAAGCAAATTAAAAATAGCTGCTGTGTGGGCAAACCAGCTTGTGGAGGAAAGATCATTTGATACCCTTCAGGGGGAAGAGCAAGGGTCAGGTGCAGTAACTGCATCACCTGTGGTCACTTCTCCTTCCTCAGTAAAGGACATTTGGAAACTCCAGGGGTTTATAGTACAGCACCATGGCCACACGTGCCTGGAAAGGTTAACTGGAGTCCTCAGACTGCTGATGGCTGGAGCTGCTGGAAATGTGCTCAAGTTCAGCAACACCTTGGGGACAGCCTGGTCCTTGCAGCAAAAGCTTTGGGCTGTGCCTCTCCCGTCCTGGGGGTACCACAGTCGTGCACAGTGCTGCAGAATGCCCAAATTGTGCTGCAGAATGCCCAAATTGTGCTGCAGAATGCCCAAATTGTGCTGCAGAATGCTCAAATCCTGCGTACTGCTGCAGAATGCCCAAACTGTGCTGCAGAATGCCCAAACTGTGCTGCAGGATGCCCAGATCCCCACGGGGGCTTTGGGAGCAGCAGCACCTGCCCTGCCTTGGGTCCTGGTTGTTCCTGTGTCACAGAAAGCAGGTGAGCAAAGCAGGAGTTCTCACCTGGCCTTACTTTGCCATCCTTGTGAGCCCCATATTCTGGGCTTTGTGTGCAATTTTAGCCTCACATCCACAGCACAATTTCATTGCTTTTGCAATTGATTTTGTAGGATGGTTCTCCCCCCATCTTGTGCTTGGCTACAGTAGGAAGAAGATATGTTTTAAAATACCTTTTTGAAATGTATGGCCATTTGGAAAAGGACTTTTTTTTTTTTTACTGTGCTGTGAGGGTTCATGTTTTTGAAGATAATAAATTATGGCTAGGAGTGAAAAAAAGTCAATTTTGCGGATTTGTAATGTAACAAAGATCCCTTGTATTCTACAGGAAGAATTGATTCTTGAAATCAAAGTTAGATATTTTAAGCTTGCACTCCTGAGGCTTGTAAACTCTTGTGTTATTTAATTTTTTAGGTATGAATGTTTTGTTGGGAGTTTCTTAGATCATAAATAAAATCAAAATCATGCGGCAGGAGGCAAAGGTTTTTCTTATGAAAAATACTTTCTTTCTGACATCCAATACAGCACAACTGAGTGAGTCTTGAAAAGAAATTCAAACATAAAAGCCTCACCATGAACCAGAGCTGCTTTGTGAGTAATTCTGTGATAGCTTGATTCCATATCAGATGAACTTGAGACTGTGTCAGTGTAGTTCAGAAAGAACTGTGAGTTTAGATTTATGAGTTGTGTCCCTATGGTCTCCATTCTAGTTTTTCTATGATATTTACCATTTGATACAGAACATTTTTAGATCATCATTCTACTTGACATTAAAATATTATTTTTAAATTTGAATTAAAGCTCTCTTTGCTGACTAAAGGTCTTAACAACATTACATCAAGGCCATATTTCTAATATAGTAATGATTAACATTGACATCAATATAGGCACCGAATTATTGTGAATATTTATTTAGAGTTTAAAAATTATGACAATCTTCCAAAAGCTTTCCACTAAAAAGTTAAAAAATATATTGTCCCCCACTACAAAAAAATTATTTTTGTCTCTAGTAAATTCTGGGAACTTGACTGCTGTAAACAGAGCTTCTCAGAGGAAACTAGGCTAAGTTGGTCACAAAATCAGTAACTGTTAGCACATGATTAGGTTAGTGCAAGTGAGTAGTGGTGTTTCTTATGACTACATTTAGCTTGGATTTGTATCTCTAAATGCCAAATTCAGTAGATACCTTTTCTATAAGCTGAATAATGGTGCTCTTGGCCATGGTAATAAATTCCTGTCCCTGCCTGTAAGTTTAGGTTGTGTTGAATGCATCTGCTAATGGTGTATCTTTGGCCTTGCTGCCCTGGGTTTCTGGTGGAACTGATTGCTCCTCTCTCCTTCTATGTAATTTGGGGCTACACTTTCCCTCCTGTCTGAAGGAGCAGCAATTCCCCAACCACCAATTAGCAGCAAGACCTTAGCAGATAGGTGTGGTTAGGTTATTTTTTTTTATTTTTTCCTTCTAGCCCTTCTGAGGATGCTGAGTGAGTGCTGCTGGTGTGGGATGGGGAAATCTGGGTAATATGAGTAGAGATGAATGATGGAAGATGAGACTCATCCTTCAATTCTGTGTTACTGTGGTAACATCCCACAAGAATTTTGTATTCTGATTCTAAAGGATACATTATGAATAGGAAAAGAATCTATTAGATGCTGATCTTCCATGGCTGTGCCCTTAACCATACAGAAATGAATGTTGTAGTGATTCTTCCAGAGCATTCAGTGGTGTAAAACAAGTTCCTTCCTGTGCCCACAAAAGCAGCTGTACCAGTGGAAAATGCTTATCCTCAAGGGGCTGCAACCTGGAGATTTGTCTGCTAACATCTCTTGGAGGGATTGTTTTGAAGCAGTAACCCTCAGCTTCACGTGGCAGACAAGGGTGTGCTTGGTTTTGCTGGAATAGGTGAATAAACAGTAAACGTGTCCTCACTGCAGAGTTGGCTGGGATGCTTTCCCCAGCTTGGCTCTTAACTCTATAGAGAATTTTTTCCTTTAATGGTGACATTTTTAGTTCTTTGCTGACTAAAGCAGGAGTTAACAGAGCTTTTCAACTGTGAACATAAGAGCTCTGCAGAGGCTTTTTCCCAAGTGTGCTTTTCTCATTTGAGCAAGTGTCCAGAGGAATTACTTTTACTGAAGGAAATGTTAACAACAAAAGGTACACAGTTGTGAAGCCCCAGGCCTTTGAGATGTGCACTTGTGATTCCTTGAAAATGAGCCATATGCTGAGAACATGTGAATCTGTAAGCACTTCATATGGATTTTTGCTATTGGACATTTGATATACATAATTTGGAAATGCATGCATGAATTTTTAAGAGGTTTCTTTTCTGTGGTGTGCACTTGTTTGTTTTTTTAAGAGCTTGTTCAGGTCTTACTTTTCTCCTTCAAAAGTTTATGCTGTGTGACTTGCAAGAATCAATTGTTGTTTCTATAGGTGTCTGGAGATCTGTAAAAGAATTTCTCAGCATGAATTTGGTTTGTTGCCTGTACAGTGATACACTGCCTTTTCAGCTGCACTGGTCTTTTGCTTGACATCTTTCAAACAAGTTTCATTTGCATCTGTGAGCGTGAGAATATCTGTGGGACAGGGAAACTAATGGACTTCATTAGAAATACCAAACTCAGTGGGGCCCTTTCTAATAGTTTTAGTTATTTTGTTGCCTTTATTTACTCCAGTCACTTAATGCTCCTGTAATCTTATTCTTTTTTAAAGTATTTTTTTAAAAATTGGAAGCATGGACTATGCTTTATGGACTACATTTGGGGACTCCTAGTTGTGTGCTCCATTTGACAGGAGATCTAGCATTGCAGCTGATAGCCATGGTAAGTCCAAGATTCTCCAGTGGGAAGGATCCAGAGGCATTGTGTGAAGGATGCCTGCAGTTGGGAATGGGGTGCTTTTGTGGGAGCTCTTTAAGAGGAGGAAAACTGATAGCTGTCCTGACCGCTGTCCTGGATAGAAGTAAAAATGTTTATAGAATTTCAAAATAATCTGTTTTTTGCAGATTAAATCCTGACAAGTTTTTCGTGCAACAGATCCAGTAGTTTGTTGTGGGCTGTGATCTCTGTGGTCCCTTGGAGCTGCTCAGGCAGTTTAGTGAGAGGAATCACAAGCATCTTGCTCTGTTATCTGGCACCTGAAGATGATCTCCATAATGAGAGGATGAGCTGAAAACAGGCATTCTCATGCACCTCATTTACAAGCACACAGCACTGCTCTGCCACAGTCTGAGCAGAGCTGCAACTTCTGTGCATTTTGTGTGATCTTGCTATTCCTGCAGGGCCAGTTTATCTAGTGTTTTTCCAGTTAAATTTCATACCTGCCTGGGCTCTTGTTCTGCTAATATTGAGGTAGAAACAAAATCAATCTTCATGAGATGGGAAGCAGGAAAATGGGAAAATGTGTCACACGATGACAGCATCAAAGTAAACACCAGCCCTGATTTTTAAACTCAGCAGAATGTCTTTCAGTCTGTCTTCATCTCACTCTTTACCTTAACAGGTAAATAAACAAATAAAACTCTTAAGAGGTAGGACAGTTGCCCTAGGGAAAGTCATTTATTTCTGAGTTCAGTCAAGACTTGTGTAGGTGTATAAAACTATAACTGTATAATCACCCTTAGCAGATCATGGTGATGCTGCTGGTTTCTGCAGTGTGCACGGTTTCCTTTTTGTACAAATTGCCAAATGTCTTTGTTCTCTGAAGAAATATATATACTACTCAAGAGAAGATATTAGTGACTTAGGCAAGTATCTTCTTCTATATATTACTCCCACCTAAACAACTATAGGAAGCAAACAGTAGAATAAATTGCCTGTCTGGTTCTATAAATCAAAAATACAATCTTAGTCCAGTGCAACACAAGGCAAATACAATAATGGCAAAATCTATAGCTGTAGAGATGATAAAGTATCAAAGGGAGCTGCCCTCTACTGAGGCCTGAGCATAGGATACATTATTTAAATGTACAGTAGGCAGTGAGAGTGATCAATATTCACAAGCCTCGACTTCTCAAAGTGGTGAATTGATTTGATCTGAGCAGTAGATAGCTGTGGGGGCAGTAACAGGGATTGCTAAAATACATGCCATGGCCTTTGTTCTCGTGTTGCAGTCTTTGCATAGCTGTTTAAACCTGGGGAGCTGAACATGGGAGTGCTGGAATTGGTAATAAATAACCAGCTGAACACAAAGCATTGGAGAATCTGCCTGGCCTTTTGTGTTCTCATGAGATTATGGGCATTGAGCTCCCCTGTAATGGTAATGCCATTAATTCCACTTTTGCCAGTGTCAGTGAAAACAGGGAACCCCTGTTGTTGAAGCCTTTGGAACTCACAGACCCTGCTGGGACCACCCAATTTGGGCAGAACTTGCCCTTGCTAAGCAGTCAGGAATGCCTTTTGGGGAATCTTTTTCTTTTCCCTGCTCTTCACTTTGTCTACTCAGGTGGTTTTATTAGCATTAAACTGTTGTCTCTGTGTTACTCATCTGCTGAAATATTACCTCTGCTCTCTGTGCTTCAGGAAAACTTTCTTGAAGCATCTTGGTATTTTAGGGGACTGATGTTCAGTGCAACAGATCTTAGCTCCCTGAGATGCTAGAAATGCTGAAGACTTTTCTTAAAACAAAGAAAAATACTTTGTAATTGCTGAACTGCTTCAGCAATTTTGCCTTGTGACAGTTTAATTAGTGAATGTTCTCAAGGACTTAGTGAATAGTGAGATGCAATTACAAGTCCACTCACAGCTGATGGGAGTTCTGATATCCAAGACCACAAGCTTTCATTTTATTTGCCTTCTAATTTTTAGGATACTTTTTACTGCTTCTTTACAAAGTAATGATGCTAATGATCTCTTTACATGACAAAAGCTTAATAACATTTTGTCTGTGCTTATGGCTGTTGTATGTTTTTCCTCCAACCAACTTTATTGGTGATCAGTAGGTTTTTACTACAATCATGTAAGTGGTTTTACATAGAAATGACTGTGTGGCTCTAAATAGAAGCTAGCAGAGCACAAAAAATAGAGTAAAATACTGGGAAAACACGAAATTGGCACTCGTGGGTTTTCCAGTGAGCTGTAATTGAAAGCTACATTTTTCTACCTGTTACTCTTTGGGCTATATCCATATTCTTTACTGCTGATGCCCTGCTAAGCTTCCCCTGTGTGACCAGCTGCAGTTTTAGCCTCTTCTGGGCAGTACTCAGCCTCCACAGACTTAGTAGCAGGTACAGATAACAGAAGTGGCTCTATCAGAAGTAGTGAGGGGAGGGGGACAAAGCCAAATAAAAACTCCAACAGAACCCCAACAGGATAAGTTTGGGTTTCTGCTGCCAAACCCTTAATATTGGTGACTCATGTGGAAGATTGATCACAGCAGTCTGGACTTTGTAGCTGTGCTGTGCTTGAGTTTTCAAAAGACTGGAAACTCAGTGGGTGTTATGCTTAAGGACCCTATAATGAGAGATAAATGAAGTGAGTAGATTAACTTGAAAAGTATTGGTGATCTCCTAGAAAATTATATGGTAATATAAAAAAGATGCTAATTCACAGATGTGGTGAAATTTGTAATGAAGATGAAATAAGGCTGTTGGAGGGGGAAGAAGATGTAAGGAAATGGAAAAGGATGTTGGATGGATGGCAGGGAAAAGAATATGAGGCTCAAGTATTGCAGGGCTGGAAAGGACCTTTAGGCCCCTTTGGACCAGCACTCTTGTTTCTGAAGCAGGACCAAATAGCACCCTCTGGGCTATTCCTGTTCTCCCTGAACACCTTCTGTGTAGTCTTTTTATGCTCTTCATTACTTATTCTGAGGGTTTTCACCACAATTTAGGAATGCTGCTGTTGTCCTCATTCCACATGGGCACAAAGGCAAAGTGTTCTCTGCAGCAGATTTTTATTACCTCAGTTTTCACTTCTTTATGCTAAATTGTCCATTTTATTGCAGTAGCAGATTGTTTGTGCTGAAGTCTTGGGCCTTTTGGTCATAAGTTGTTTTCCAAAGCGCATCTCCAGTTTAAAATTACTGTCAGCTCTTTCCAGGCTCCCACTGTATTTCCTGACCCTTCCAGCTTTGGTAGTTTGAAAACAGAATAATCAAAATCCTTAGTTCATCAGCCAGGCCATTCTGGTGCTGATAGGACTGACACAAAGGATTCAGTGCTGCTGACTCCCCTTCAGAGCAGCCTTTCTCTTTGGCAGGAAATTGCAGTATCTTCACCACAGGCTGGTCATTTACACAGCCTGTTGTACACTGCATAGCTGTTCTGATGCCATAATTCAATATTTTTTGTGCTTTTATTTGTCATGATGTAGATAAAGAATTATTGTTGTTTTATTTTTATAAAGTGTGTTATCTGTCTGCAGAAAGAGATTAGGTTAACTTGATGTGACTTTGTGATAAATCCTGCTTGCTATTCTTGGCCTTCATTGTTGTCTTTAATGCAGTGAAACCAGGTCATTATTTGCTCTCTGACTATCCAGTTCTTCCTCTTTCATAGGCACATTACACTGTCCATTCTTTAAGTTTAACCTTTGGCACTGTAGCCATCTCTCCTGGGTTCTCACAAATAAACTGTTGATGGCTCTAGGGATTTCACCAGCTAGTTCTTTAAATATCCTAGGGGGAAATTCATCTTACCATGTGGATTTGAGTGTTTGAGAAAACAAACCAACCTATCTTCCTTCCTAGTGGTTTCATTTATCTCTCTTGCACAAAAACCAAGTTAGTAATCAGTGCACACAGAAGTAGAAAAGTATGATTCCAAGTATAAGCAAAAGGTGCAACTATAGGTAAAGTGAGTAAATTTTTGTGGAGGTTGCTGTTGGTGCAAACAATGTACAGAATGAGGTGAAAAGAATAATGTACAAAGGCAGCAAAAATTCTTAATTCTTTTATTTTGGGAACTTTCTCTATTGAGATCCTTAAAAACATGAAGACAAGGCCAGTGAGGTGTTTGTATGCATAATGCTGTGTCAGTGCCTATTTCTAAACATTAAACTTTTTTCAGCTGTGTCTTGCTGGAGATCAAGATAAGTGTGCAATAACCTGGCATAAATTGAAGGTGCATGGTGACACCAGCTGGTGGTGAAATACATTTATATAAAAGTGTGAGTTCAGGCTTTTCCACTGAGGTGGATGGAGAAAGTTCTGGAATGGTGTTCATGCCATGTCACTGCAGCAGTGAGATGTGGGAGTTGGATTCCTTTCCAGAACCTCTTGTGTGGTGAACTTAATCAGTGCATTAGTGCTCCTGCCATGGCTGGGAGTTGGAGAGCTACAGACTCACAGCCTGACAGAAATGGAAAATCTTCCCTGTCATTATTTAAAGCTTTGTGCACATTGAAACTCTTGGATTGCACCTTTCTTCCAGCACAAAGGAACAGCAGTATCTTCAATAAAATAGTGTGAGATTGAACACCCTTGAGGCTTCACTTTTGTGGAGTTTACCTCAAATCTCTTGAGGTAGCTGAACAACCTTGTGGTTAGTGGCTTATGAGGAGTATTAAAAAGGATTGAATTCACATATTTCCTCATGTAAAGACCTTCTTAGTTGTTGTTTGTGGGAAGGAGTGAATGCTGGCCCATCTTTGGTTTGGATGGAGTTTATTTAGGAGCCAGTGAAACTGGAGCTGCCATTGTTTGATCTGGAACAACATTGACCCATGCACAGACCAGAGAGTGTAAAGCAGGGATGACGTGCACCCATAAAAGAGCAAGGTATTTAAACAAAAGGAAACAACTCCCCAGCTGTGTCTTCATAAAGTAGCAAGGTTCTGTTAGAAATGTGTTGGTTTTAATGATATATTGTCACTTAATCTGCATTACTCTCTTGAATGGAGCTTATTAGAGCTTTGGCTTTGCTTGTTTATCTTATTTAAGAAAGAAAACATGGCTTTGAAATGTCTTGGTGACTGTCAAGACTTTTCATCTCTGTGTGTTTCTAATGGAATAATTCAGAAACATGCATTATCAAACAGTGTATTAACACCTAAAAAGCAGTCCCTGATGTGCCCTATATGCTTCTGTTTTCTGTACTGCAGGCTTGAAATACACCAAGAAATTTAATTCTCCCAAGCTGTATTGTTTTGATAGGATTTCAGTATCTGGTATTTCCCTGCTTTTAATGGCTGTGGGGATTGTCTCTGCTGAAGGGAGCAGCTGAGCTGCCTGTTAAGCAGTTTTCCTGGAAAACACTTTTCTTGTGAAAGGGAAAGCCTTGCTTGGGTGTATAACTTGTGGGAAGGGCATAATCTTCCAACATAATTGCCTCAAAGGCTCAGTGTCCAAAAATTAAATGTTTAATGAAAATGCTTTTTTCTCCCTTCAGCAAGTAGTAGTGTTTAACCTTTCATCCTATTTTCTCTCCTCTCTTTTTTGCCTTTTGCATTACTGAAAATGTGGGAGATTTGGGATATGCAGCCCAGAAAGTCAAATTATTTTTCTGTTTATAACAGAAAGTGCACAAATCAAATTGACTGCAGTAGTTTGCACTTCTGAGGTGCAAACACAGCTGAGGTGATTTGGGAGTCCAGCATGCAAACATAGACAAAAATATTCTGCTTTGAGTTCTGATAACTTTTTAAAAAGTTAAATTAATTCTTGTAGTATTGTGACGGTTGGCTCCTGGTTTGCTTTCTAAGAACAAACTACTCCAAATTATGTTTGCTCCCAGAAGTTGTTGGCATGACCCCAGTCCATTCTGTGATGTGTCTCTTACTGTTTCATCACTGTCAGTGTTTGAGACATCAGCTGTGACCCTGAAATGGCTCAGCTGACACCACCAAGGTAGGAAGTTGTTTCTTGCAAATCACCAGTTGCCAGAGTGGTTTGTGCTTTCTAAAAGTCGATTTCAAGGCCAACAATAAAATAATTTAAAACCCCAAACAGCCAAAAACTAAGAAGCACAGCCCCTAAAAAATCCCCCAGGCAACTTTCTGTGAAAAAAGCCTCCTTTCTTGTGCCTCCACCTGAGCTAAAGCACCCTGCAGTTGCTGTCTGAAGAGTGGAAAATGACTGGGGTTAGGTGGTTGTTGTGTTGTTATGACAAAGCTCTTTTAACTGCAGCCTCTAGCCTCTGGAAATTGTTCAAAACCCAGGGCTTTGCTGTAATCAATGGAGCTCCCCTGAAGTGTGACTTCAGTGTGGATAAAATTCTTTGATCCTTATCTGCAGATTATTTGCCTTTCTGTGCTTGGAGCTGTTCTTCCTTCTCTCTTGCTGAGTATCCAAAGGAAGTTTGTGACTGCCAGGGAATTCCTGTCCATCCCCTTCATCCACTGTCCCCTTTGGAGGTGTTCTGCATGTCAGCTCTGCTTCAGTGTGTTAGGGCTGTGGAAAACTTTCCAATGGCTCACACTGCAGCACACCAGAAAGGTCAAAGTAATGTTCACTTTGCCATCCCTCAGAGAATGCACAGGGGGTTAAAATTCTGACATGTCATTCTCATAAAACAAGGATTTTCACAGCAGCACTGGTTCAAACCTGTGGAGTGGCATTTTTCCATAAACACCCCTCATCCTCTCAGGTGGCTGGCTGATCTAGGACAACGTCATATTCCTCAGTTTGAAATTAAACCCTAAATATGAAATGCAAGAGCAGCAGTGGCTTTACTATCACTAGCATTCTTGCAAATAGCTGATGGCAAGACAAGATAAATTGAGTCATTTATAGCATGAGATTATCAGTGTGCTTAATACAATGAAATGTAAAAGCACTACCAAGAAAAAAATACATGATATGCAAATTATACAAGATAAAGTAGCCATTCATGTAAATCTGTTAGAATTACTGAGGGTATAACATCATCTAGGGAGTGTATAAGGTGTTGGTAGCTGCTGCAATTGTTATTCTGTCCTGTTCAGGGTTAGACTGGATCAGCCATGGTTTTGACCATTTGTTCTGAAGCAGGTAGAAATTTACCCAGTTCTTGTACCAAGTTATACCAGAAGGTTGCACCTACAGTGATCCATAGGCTATTTGATCCCTGCTGCTTCCCTGATAAACAGATTCATTATGGTGACTTGCATTCCCTGTAATCATTTGCAACGATATAGAAATATCTGCCTCATTATTAAAAAAAAAAAAAAATCTAGAGATGGTGGCAATCCCAAAGGAACTTGTGAATTAATTAATTTTTTGTAGTGGATTAAAGTGCATGGATTCTAATTAATTCTGGCATTACCTTTTTCATAAAAAGAACCATCACATAATAAATTCATAATTAAGAAGGATTGTGCATGGTGAGAATGACCTTTGTACCTTTACTCCTTTTTATTTAATGCAACTGTCTTCAAAAAGGGATTTGGGCCTTGAGTAATCTTAATAAGAAAATAAGTGGAATGGAAAATATCATGAATATTTACAAGTACGTTGTCTTTTTGCTGCCATAGTTTGCTTATGGTTTGCTTATAAGCCCTCTTATAGGAGACTATAACGTGCTTTCTACTGCTAATATTTTATTCATTAAAGATGCTGTTCAGACCTCAACTGAACAGTTGGGTGTTGTCATCTCCCCATTAAATTCATTATTCAACAAATTCTTCCCCAGAGAAAACAAACTTTTGTGGCTTTTCTTCAATCTTTTCACCCTCTTCAATGCTCTCCACACTTAAAGCATCCTCTACACCAGTCACTCCAGGGAGCCTGATGAAGGAAAATAACTTAAATGAGGTGTTAGCTGTCCCTTTTGAATCACACACTGTGGCTGAGCTCTGGAGTGGCACTGTGCTTGTGCCTGGCAGTGAGGTGAGAGAGCAGGCAGGGCAAAGGGCTTTGAGCTCCTGTGAAGTTTAATGAGTCCAAGTGCCCAGTCCTGCATTTTGGCCACAAAAACCCCTTACAATGTTATAGGCTGGGGACTGTGGCTGGACAGTGCCAGGCACAAAGGGACCTGGGGGTGCTGGTGACAGCGACTGAACATGAGCCAGCAGTGTGCCCTGGTGGCCAAGGAGGCCAACTCATCCTGGCTTGTATCAGGAATGGTGTGGCCAGCAGGAGCANAGAAAGTGATCAAGTACTGGAATGTTCTGCCCAGGGAGGTGGTGGAGTCACCATCCCTGGATGTGGTTAAAAAGAGACTGGATGTGGCACTGGATGCCATGGTTTAGTTGAGGTGTTGGGTTGGACTCGATGATCTTAAAGGTCTCTTCCAGCCCTGAGATTCTGTGATTCTTTGTGCCCTGTGCTGCCTCAGGTCTGGCTGCCAGCCTGGAGCAGCAGCTGGGGCTGGAATGCTCTGGAAGTGTGGAGGGAAAAAGGGCCAGAAAAGCTCAAGGTGTCCCATGTGGCAAGTACTGTTATCTGGGAAAATTTCTCCTATAAAATATACTACAAAGCAACTGCTCTCAGTCCAGTTTTCACCTTCCAGCAGACCCAGAGAATGCTCATCTGGGTGCTTGGTTTGCTGAAAAGCTCAGTGGGAGGTGGAAATTTGGCTTTGAGCCAGCAGGAAACTGGGGAAAAAAATTGTTTTTCTGCTCCTGGGAATGATTTTTGTCCCTTTATATTCTCTCCAAGTTGTTCTGCAGTTTGGTTTTATGAAGATATTATTTTAACTTGGTGCTGGAACTTGTCTACAAATGAGTGTTGAAATGCAGATCTGTTATTCTGATGAATAAATTGGATGACAGCTGCTAGGGAAGAGTGAATGGATGCTTTATTGGGAGAATAAAACCACCACTAAATAAACGATACTAGAAATAGAAAAAAATATACTCGGGTACATTTATTTTGTGTCCAAAGACAAAACCTATGCATTATAAAACAACATTCATAAAAGTAAAAACCCCCCTTTTCAGTCACTTTTTAGAGCCTGTGTCCTAAAACATTCCAGATCTCTCAAAATTCAGGAGACTTATTTTTTAGTGTTAATCCCATTTTTTGCTATAGCATTGCCAATGATCTATATTTTTAGGGTTTTTAGACCATTACAGTTATGTATTCACATTTCTTGTGTCCCTCAAGATGCTGATCTTGCTTACAGCTGAGATTTGAACAGGAAGGGCTGTCAGACTTGTTTTGATGCTCATGGAGGTGAATGTCCTTGGTCCTACTGAAGGAGCTGTGCTGGGGGGACACATGGGGTCAGGTTCTTCAGATGGACTGGCTGAGCTCAGCAGATCCCAGTGAAAGCTCAGGGGAGGGAAGGTCCTTCCCCGTGGGGATTGGCTTTCCGGGCTTTTGTGCACATGGCTGAACGTTTTGGCTAAAACGCTTCTCGAGGGATTGGTGTGAGCTGCCTGCAAAGGGTTAATACACACAAACTGTGTCATTAACAACACAAATTGTGTAATTAACGACACAATTAGCTTCGCAGAGCTGTTTTGTTGTGGAGCATCACTAGATGGTGCTGCAGAGTAGGTTTGGTCGGGGCTTTGATATTTAAATTCACGGAGCCCAATCGGCTGTTTAAAACCAGGGATCCCAACTGCACCATCGTGCCTGTGCTTGTAGGGTCTTCAAAAACTCTTAAATTGACTTTACTCATTTCTTTTCTTCTATTGAAGACAACAGCAGGCTTTCCATGGAATGCAGTGACCACCAAATTAAGTGCTGCCAAGAATTTTTGACAGTACTGTAGTTTTGAATGTGATTTAACACCAGAAATGTGGACAAGCATTTACTGAAACTTCTTATTCAGGGCCAAACCTTTGTTATATATATATATATATATCTGAGAGAAGTTTTGTACCATATTGTTATGGGAAATGGTGAGTTTTTATAAAGCATGGAATTGAAAGTCTAAAACACGACAATTAATTATGACAAGAGCTGTGGTGTCAAGTGTTGTCCAGGCCACAGTGCCCTGATGTCACCTTCCTACAGTCCCACTGACAGCAGATGCCCCAAAACCCCCAAAACAGGTGAAGTGAGAGGTTGCACTGGCACAGATAATGTCTTTACCTGTCTCTTGATAAAATCCTCATAGGTCATTGTCCAGCACTGGCTCTGATCACAGTTCATTTCAAAAACTTTTTATCTGCCCTGATCGTTTGAGTATTTATTAAACAGATTTTTAAAAAGTTCAACTACTTGTAATTCTGGCCTGCTGCCTTCAGCTATCCTTCAATTATTCCTTCCAGGTAATTTTATGCATCTTTAAGCTACATATTGCACATAATTTTTTTGTCTCTGCATTAGGCATAAATGACAACTTCTAATAGTGTAAAATAAGTAATTGAGCTCTACAGACTATATCCTGGGAAAATTTAGCAGATCCGAAACCCATTCAAAGGTTTTGTGTGTTTTTATCTAAGCTGTAGCATTTGGAGTTGTAATTAGAGATAGGTGTTGAAAGTTCTGGTTGAGAATTTGAGCTTTTGTTTTGTGAGCTGTGTTCAGAATAATGACTTTGGAAAATAAGAAAAGCAGTTATTAAATACATATTGATGTGGGTTTCTTTTTCTTTGTAAAATGGTGTTTAAACCTTTTGTTGTATTGAATTTTATTTTATAGTTTTAGGTTTTGTTTACCTTTTGTGAGATTGTGAAAACTCATTATCTTTGTCCTGCTCAATCTCCCCAGCAAATCTGAGATAAGGCAACCTACAAATGAAGTATTTATTTTGCTCTGTAAGAACCATATCTAAAGTATTTTTAACAAATACAGCCCTTTAACTCTCAGTAATAGTCACTATTTTAACATCCTGATAAAAGCATTTATATTCAATATACAAGAGAGTACTGGGGTGTGCTTAGAAGTAATTATTGCCTGCCTAGATCTCCCAGGAATGCCTCTGAGGGCAGGCTTAGGGAAGATCTGGGAACCAGCTGCCTTCATCAATGACACAGTTATTAGATTCCCTCCCCCTTAATAACAGCATTCATCTTACAACTAAGACACCGTGGCACAGTTATCTGATAGTGGAAGTAGATTAACATCAGGGCCTTACTAATTGCTGCATTTTATTTTGGAGCTGGTTTCACAAAGGATGTGTTTCACACCTGAGGATTCACTGGAGCCCTCTCTTCTCCAGCAGGCAGGAAGTGCTCTGTGTCTGGGCTCATGGATGATTTTGGTTTTTTCTAGGCTGTATCTTCTATAATTTCGGTTCTTTCGCAAGGCTCGTGCCAAGCCAGGGAAGCAGTGGTTAAAGTGGGAGCTGCAGGATTTGGTGCACGGGTTGCACCACGGGGAGGTGACACCGGAGCGTGGCTGTCACTAGGTGGTACTGCAGAATCGGGGAATAGGGAGTGCCAGCCCTGCCCCAGGGCGGAGGGATGGGGAGAGCTCAGAGCAGCAGTGCCTGAGCTTCCCTGAGCTCACCCGGCTCTCCAGGGCCCTTCCGAGGTGTCCTTTGCGCTGCTCCTTCCCTTGCTCAGCAATGAGAGCAGCGGCTCGGCCCGGTTTGGAGTTACATCCCACACACGGTGCTTGGTGACACGGACACGCCTGGTGAACTTTTCCTGCTGGTTCAGGTGTTTGCCCAGCCGGGCCAGGAGGGCTCTGCCCCTTTCCCACACCCCAAAATAAAAGGCGATTTTATTAAAGGCAGTGCCCGCAGCCAGGGCAGGGCAGCTCTGCAGGGCTGCGGCTGCTGGACCAGGGCAGGCTCCTCCAAGGCTCTTGGGGAATTTGAGCCATGTGTTTTTACTTCAGTGCAATATTTTGGCCAAAGCCTGGTTGTTTGTTTGTTTTTAAAAAAGTAGAATTCCTGCTTTTACTTCCAGCTGTTTCTGTCCCTGTAATCCAAAGGCTTTAATCGCTCCCTCACTGGTGCTGTGGCTCATTATGATGACGACTTCCAGGGATTTTCCTGCAATAACTCCTGAATCCTTTTCTTGGTCACTATATTGCAGTTGCATTTAATTTTGCAGACATTCTCTCATTGGGCTTTATTGTTCCAGGACCTCTGGTGATCACATCGCAGAAAACTTCCCTTTTCCTCTCCCTTCTCATTAAAAGTTTGCAAATCTACTTTGGAGTTTGGGTGGCTGTTGGAAGAAATGGGGGAGAAAAGGAGTAGAAAATTGGAAACAAGAGCTTTCCAGCACATGTCAAGACAAAACTATAAGCATTGCCATGCCCTTTAACAGTTAGATATGAGAGAATAATTTAAAATTGATCACCTGGTCAACAAAGCCAGGTACCTTTTTAGTCTGTAGAAGTGTGGGACTTGTATTTATACAATTTGCATCAGAAGGACCTTCTTTCATAAGATATTTTTGATAGAGTAAACTGTGTTTTAAACCTGACCACCAGCAGTATCAGTTCAAAACATGGATAATTCTTTCATTTTTCTCTAAGGAAGTGATTTATTGAATGTAATTCTGCCTAGAACAAAACAGAATTTGAGCATGGAGAAGTCTACACTCTTTCTTTTCTGCAATATGTCTGGCTTTGTATAGTCCTGGCCAGCATCTCATCTGCTCTGCCACCTACATTCTGCTGCATGCAAGAGAAATTTAAGTGACTAACCTGGCTAGGATTTTTACCTGTCTTGTTATGACTGACCAGCACATAAAGTTTGATTTTTTTTTGACTTCTTGCCCACTCTTTTTCACTTCTTCCGAAGCTATTGTGTAGGTAATATATAAAAGAGAATAATAAAAAAAAGAGACATTATTTTATTATGGAGCAAAATGGATCTAAATTCCACGACAAAAGATGGTTGTTTCTGCCTTGCTTTACTAGAAAACGAGGATTTAATTTGTGACCACCACAGCTTTCAAAGCAGAATATTTCCTAGACGTGAAAATGGTCAGTGAGTGTAGTGTGGAGGACTTTTTTATGAGGTATCTGTTGTAGGTATATGCAGGTGGAAGTGCATGTGTTGTCTTCTAGAGATTAATTTTTTTCACAAAAAAAAAGAAAAAAAAAATATTTATTGACGGAACGAAGAAAAGTTACGCTTTTTGAATTGCTTATCTTTAAATGTTTGGACATTTTTGGGGGGATTTTGTTGTATGGTGCCATGTGTTTGAGCCTTCCTTTTATTTCTCATGACGTTTGCCATCAAGAAGTGTTTCCTTTAGCAATTTTACACTAAGCAGTGTTGATGTTCTCTTGTTCTCTGTGGTTATTCTGTTTTCCCTCGACTTGTTTGTGTGCCGCAAAGCTTTTCAGGTAGTGGAGTTATGAAATCAAACTAATCTCAAGCCCAAGATGTTAGTTCTATTTCACATGTGACATTTTTGTGAAGTATTATCCCTGCACATAAGCTGTGTTTTAAAGAACACTTGATCTAGAGTCTGGTTGTGTTTCAAAGAGTACTTGAGTCTTATTCAGTGTGTGAAGATCTTGTGCCTGTTTGGAGCACAAGTTTTTAACTTAAATTTCTGAGGTCTCAAGATGCACAAGTAGGAGAATTCAGAATTATGATACTATAGAGGTGTTGGTCTGTTAGGGTGATTGGAGAAAAAAATTGAGAATTGTTAATAACAGAGATTTCCAAGCTAATTAAAAAAATGAAGTTTTAGTCATTTCAGTAGTATATTGGATATACTACCTGGATATACTGAAAGGACTATTGGATATACTGAAAGGACTACTACTATTTCTAAATACTGGATTTAAAAATTAATTTCTTTCCTGAATTAGGTCTGCATCAGAGAAGTAAATATGTGGCTCCAGAACCAGTAACACAGACCATGAGTTCAGAAGTATTTTTGTCACTTAGTAATTGAAGCCACGGAGCATCTCTTTAAGAAATGGGTACTTTTACAACTTGATGAACAAAGATTTAAATTTTGCATACACTGAAGTAATTTCATTGATTAAAAAAAAAACACCAAAAAAACCCCCAAACAAACCAAACCTTGCTCTTATTTTTCCAAGTCCCTTGGGCCCTTTCAGTTGCTAAGCCTAAACACAGAAGATTTTAACATCCACCCATGCAGGTATCTTCATTTGTACTCTAAATTATTGCTCTTAGGTTTGCCTCACTAGTAATTTTATTTTTTAACATTCATTTGAAGGCAGATCACTTCATTATATGAACTTTGCTCTGGATCCTTTTCTGTTTAACTGGCATCTTTTCTCATTGATTTGTGCCTTTATTTCCCCAGCTCTGGTAAGAGTTAGCCAGTTTTCCTCTTAGGTCTATTAAAAGACCATTATTGCAGCATTTCCTCTGAGGTCTTTTTGCCCTTATCACATTTGCTATAAATTCATGAACTCCCATTTCACTTCAAGATATTTATGCTATATGGGCCATTTTCTTTTATAATCAAAATGTAAAGGTAAGTTCCAATGTTAAGTGCCTGTTACAAACTTCTACTGGAGATGAATGATCTCTGCTTTTTTTTTGCAATCACTGCCCTAGAAGAAATGACATCATGATAAAGACATTGCTTAGTACGACAGAAAATGGCAGTAAAAGCAAAAAGCTTGAAGGGGAGTTTTGCTTTTTTTGATCCTTCAATTACTTTCTAAGCATCAAGTTAAATGTAATACACATTTTAATATATAACAGCACACTGGATGGTAGGGCAAGTTTTAGAGCCAGCAGAGATTCTTTCATTTGAAATCTGCCCTTTGACTCCAAAGAGTTGTGTTCTTCCAATATCCCAAAGTGAACTGGGATACAAGACCTTAAAAAAACCCCAAACAACAAACTCCAAAACACAAAAATGGAAGAAACCAGGCAATGCTGTCCTGTCTTGGTGTCCTGTGAGGTGTCAGGTGGGTTTTTGCAGCCACAGGGGACATTTTCTAGGTGAGCCATAGAACAAAGTGATCTACCAGCAGTGCCACCAAACTTCCCAGGAGGCATTTTGAGAGTGAAATCTTCGACCTCCAGGAAGAAATTTTCCAACACATTTACAGAAGGCAGCCGAAAATGTTTGAATGATCTGATGATTGAACAGGAGCCAGGCTGTGTTATCTGACCCCAGATTTGCTGGGAAGGATGGGACAGTGGCTGCATCCCTGGAGCTCACCATGTTACCTTGGTCTTGGGCTAAGAGCTGTGTTGGACAAGGCTGGAAAGCAAATGTGACAAAAGACTAAATTACTGTTTTGTTGTCTTTTTTTTTTTTTTAATTTTATTTTTTTATTTTAAGATCGTAAAGCAGGAATACTTTGGCTATAGCTGAAAAAGGACAGTTGCTTTGAACTAGCTGAAAAAGAAATCTTCAGATACTTGTGTCCAATATGCAAAATTCAGTGCAGTAACAATTCAGTTCTGTGAAATGAAAAGGATTGCTAGAAAACCATGACTTTTAAGATGCAGCAAATGCCTTTGTTGCTGAAGCAGAAAACATTGTCTTTGGATTTAGAAGCTTGGTGGTATGCTCTCAAGTGCAGAAAATTTGGTCTGTGATACTGCAGTATTATACTTGCTGGGAAGAAAGAAAAGCCAATAAAGGAAAGAATAATAGTACATTGATCAGCCCTTTATCACAGCAGGATAACTAAATCTGCTGTCACCAAATCTATCACACAGCCACTTGATTAAACTCGTGTAATTTGCTGGGATGGATGCAGGAGTTTAGCTGTCATCAGCAGCTGTGGACAGAGGCAGATAAGGACCATTGAAACTACAAGAGCTTCCAGCTGAAAATTTCACTTTGCTTTTCAAAGGGGGAGGGTGTTCCACTGTTGTTCTCCATGGTAATAGCAGGAATTGTTGTCTCTTTGTGGTTTGTAAATCACTAATACAACACGGCAGAGACACTGCTGGCTTCAATTGGCCTGTTCAGTTACTGAATCAGCTGGGAGAAAGGGGTGGTGCTTTTTATTTAACAGTAAAGGAGAGGGTGGAGAGTTGAAGGTGATGGGGTTGGGCAGTGAAACCTGAGGGGAGGAAGGTGCTGCTCCCTTTCAGCAGCAGAGGAGGCTTTCATGCAGTAAACCCACACAGAGTGAGCAGCTCTTTCTTTTCCTGCCCAGTGCTGAGGAAGGAAAGTGTGCATGGATGGGGGTGTGACTATGAGTCCCTACCACCATGGCGAAATGTGACTCCTCTCATAAGTGGGCAAACAGTTGCCTGGAAGAGGAGGAGGTGAGTCCCTGCTGTGGCTGGAGCAAACAGCACGGCTGGCCTGGGCTCACCTGGGTGCTGTCACCTGGGTGCTGTCACACCCAGGCTCCTCTGGCTGTCCCTCCTGCACAGAGCTGACCCTCTGCAGCTTTCCAGCTCCTCCCTCATGCCCCACATCTGATTCCTGCCTTATGAGCTCTGCTGGGATTGTAAATCCCCACTGATGTTTGTCCCCACATTGCTTTGCTCGTCAACAAATCACTGAATACCAGAGGGTCGAGCATCCAACATGATTCTGCTGTACATGTTTTGAGAAAATGTAAGGCAGATTTTTAATATTGCACTATTCTTCCACTGAAATACCATTTCTAATTGGTCAGTGTTGCCTGGCTTTTGAACACCTTGTCACGCACTAAGCTGAACTCTCAGAGGAAATCCCAAACTAGGAAAAAGCAGTGTATGAACATGGCCATTAATGTACTGTAATAAGCATAAACACTGAGTCAAGGTGCTTTGGTTCTGACACAGAATTTAAGGAGCAAATGCAAATATCTTGGTGTAGGATTGTACATGAACTCAAAAGATAATGCAAGTGAGTTAAGCAGTTTTTGGCTAAAAATTTGTGCAGCTGAATTTTTATAGGATAATACAATGGGTCATATTTGTGAGTGATTTATAGGGTGGGAGTCACCATAGCAGTTGCTAGAAATCAGCTCAGCCTTAGTGAAAGACTAGATTGTTAGATCTCATTAGATTGTTGGGAAGAAATATGTCCAAAGCATTGTGCCTGGTACAAGGAAAGGGAGGAAAACTTCAGAGGTTATGAAAATACCAAGATTCAAATTGCATCTTTGTGCCTATGAGAGCTATAAGCTAAAGTGTTTAACTCTTCTCTAACTTCAGGGAAATGGGCTTTCCCCCTTTATAAATAAGAAGGTATTTCTGCAGTACCTCCTATCTATATTTTTGCTCAACATCCCCCATGTTAAGTTTCAGTTGCAGTTGGTTTTGTGTTTTCTAATCACATTACACTCCTGAGATTATTGCATGGCCAAAGTGCTGAAGGATGTATCTGAACTCAGGGACCATTTTGGGTAACAGTAATTAGAAGTAAGTAGCTGTTAGGATTTTGAAATATTTTCTGAAGAACTCAGAAAAAAGATATAGATCCATATTTCTGCACTGTTTAAATGAGGTAATAGATCTGGGGCAGTGTGGTCAGCTCACCCATCTTTCTTTACTGATGGACAATGCCAAGTTTTGAGTAAAATCCACATGGGAATGTGTCCCACCAAGTAGGATAAAGATATCATAGAAAATGACCTAATGATATGATTTTAGGCAATAGCTAGGTAAATTAAAGCAATGAAATACTTCTGATGGTTTCCTTAGTTCTCTTTGTATGTCAAAGAAGTTCATAGTAGCTCAAGGGTACTTTTCTAATTGGTTTCCATGAAGTTAAAATATGATAAGGTTTTGCAGCTTTGCTATAGAAAATAGATATTTCATTTCTTTCATTTATGAAATCTTGTTGTTACATAAATATTGTATGGCAGCGTTCCCCACAGTTAGGAAATATTGTGGTATTGAAGCAGATTTTTTAAATTAATATTTTTTTGTTTATTTGTTTAGCATTATCTCATATTTTTGACAGTAAACACAAAGTATTTGTGACTTTGAGTAATAAGCTTATGATTCTCCCCCGCCTAAAAAGGGCTTATGAAATTAAACATGAACAGCTGATAAAAGCTGGGTGTTGTTAACCTTGTTTTTTATGCTTTGCCAGTCCTTTCCCAAGGTTTTGTTGTCCCTCTGAGTGGTTTATGGCACAGGGTGTAACTGGACGTGGATTTTCACCCTGGGGCATCAGTTCCTGTCCCCTGTGAACAGTGAGGGGGCCCTGCTCAGAGCAGGCACTGTGCAGCCCCTTCCCTCAGCACTGCTCTGTCACAATTCTCTGGTTTTGGGTGTCTTGGTGAGCACCAGAGCACAGGGTGCCAGCTACAGCACCTCTTATTGCTGCTTTCTGTCCAGAAAATAAATTGTCATTACTTTTGTATATATATATATAGAAAGACAAAATGGGCCATGAAATCATTCCTGCAGGCTTTGGTGTGCTTTCAGCTATTTTTGGGTCTGTGCCCTCCTCCTCTGCCAGGAGCAGAGGAAATGTCTGCTCAAAACTTTCAGCCATGAGCTGGTGGAAATGAAGAGATTCCTGAGAAGGATTAAGGTAGTGACTTTCAAGGAAGGGAAAGCCTCTAAAAAACATGGGAAAGACAAGAGTGTCAGAATATGTATTTGTAGGTCAGGGGAAGGTAGGAATAGGAGTACTCTTTACAGAAGTAATGTGTTGGGTACTTATCTCAGCACTTTGAGTGCTTGGAACACCATAAGAGCCCCAGTTTTAGCACAATAGAGCTATGGCTCCATTTGGAGAACCAATGGTACTCAGGGGAAGCACATTTTGTAGGCAGTTTCTAGAATTACAATTAATTAGTGGGAAAGACATAGCTGTGGTATGTGGACCATTCATTGCCATATTAGTGAAAAGCTGCCAGCTCCTACATGTACTCTACAAAACATGGGTGTAATTAGGACTTAATGATTTTTCTAGTTTGAACTATTTGTTTCTAACTTTCTTGATCTCCTTATTTAGTCCAACCATTTCTTATAGGCAAGGTCTAAGGCAGAACTGAGGTGGTGGGTTTGCTGCATCAATGTGTCTCTGCCTATGTACAAGAAGATGAATATGTTGTGAATGCAGATGGTTTCCTTTGTGTGTCAGCAGTTTTATCATCAAATCACTTGCCAAACTAGAGACTACAGAAACTCAAATGAAAGTCTGAGCCAAAGAGTGAAAGGCATAACAAGAAGTAGGAAAGGTGCTTATCTTAAGCACCATCAGGTTTTGATTCAAGAACTATCAAATTTCTCATTGTTGTGATTGTGTTTTGTGGCATTTAGGTTTAGAATTTTCTTCTGCAGCACTATATTGATGTGCTGTAATAGCTTTTGTAGAGTTTGAATACTTAGTGTGGCTGTATACAATGAACTAAACTGCCTGGGAAACAAGCAGCTGCAAGAAGATATTCTGAACAGGAGTCACTTTTTGCCTAGGAGTTTATGGGGTTTTTTATTGCCTTTTTCATACTCGGGGGGAAGGGATCTTATTGGGTTTGTTGGTTGGCTGGTTGGTTTTTAGCTTTCACATCCATAAACCAGAAAATGTGCTAAACCTGACAGCGAGGTGCAGTCCTGAAGGACACCTGTCAGTGCCTGCTGTGTTTGGGGAGCACAATGTGCTGTGCAGAGCAGTGCCCTGCTTTGCTGGGAACCAGTCTTGGCCTGCTTGTCCCTCTGCAGGTGAATCATCTGTTTTGCTGTGCAGCTTTCCAGTGCTGAAGGGATGATGTTTGTGTGCTTACCCTGCTTTAGTGCAGCAGGGCTGTAACCTCGCAGTGGAAATGCAGGAGCCCTCGGTGCAGAGGGAGCCAGATGGTGCTGCCCTGCAGAGCTGGGTCTGCCCGAGCACCCCCCAGCACTGAGAGGCACTCCTGGCTCCCAGTGCTGCCAGCACCCCGTGCTCCTGGCCAGCCTGGCTCAGCTGGCCTGCCCTGCCTGGAGCTGTGCCACAGGAGCAGCTGCCCCAGCTCCTCTCCTGCTCCCAGCTGAGCCTCCCTGCCAGCACCTGGGGACAGCTCCTGTCCCTTCTGTCCCTTGGGTCACAGTGGGGAGGAGGGCAGGGGGTGGCCTCAGTGCCTGGTTTCAGCAGGAATCAGTTTCTCTGGACCTTACAGTCATTCAGCTTCTCGGTGTTAAAGCTTTTGTATTCTAACTAATCCATAATATCAAAACAGAAAGGGTCTTTTCTCCTTTATGCAGTTGAAGTAGGGAATTAGACATCTTTTGGGGCTATGAACCAAGGTATTCACGTGCCACAGGAACAACAGGAAAGGGCATCAGGGATTGCATTTAACCCGCTTTGTACAAAATGTTTTAATCTCCTTCCTGTCTCTTAGAAGAACACAGTGACCATGTCAAAGCAACTATTTATGTTTTGTCATCAAATCATGATTGATTTGTTTTGTTGTCTGTACAAAAGAAAAATACTGCCTTGGCTTGGGCTGGATGTTCACATCCTGTACTGTTTTCACCTATGACAGATGTTTCAGATGGTGCCAGACTTTGGTTCCCCTGCTTTGCTTTTAATTGCTAAGTCTCCTACAGAAACAGTTAACAAAAATTTAAAACTCTAGAAGCCTCCAGAAGCAATGCAATGCTAATGGATGGAACAGTCTGTTACTTGCTTAATTAGTTATGTTAAACAGCTTGAGCTTCGGTGTTAACAAATTCACTTAATCGTAGTAAATAATGAGGATTATAATTGAAATTGTGACCTTTTGCCCCTTGCAGAGTTACTAAATTGTGCCGAGTTTGCTTCACACCTGCTAAATCAGGGCTGATCAATGACAGGCAATGGCTGGACATAATAATGTATTTGCACCTCCTAGAAACTCTAGAGGAAGGAAATCCAGTTCAAGCAAGCTTTGAGGATCTGGGCCGTAATGTGAATATTTTCTGCTGTGGAAAGTGACTGCAAAAGTACAGAAGTGCTGGTACATGTTGCTCGTGCAAATTCAGAGTGTCCAAGAAAGCTGATTCAGAGCCCAAACTGGTTACAGCATAAAATCAGGAGTTCTTGCTGAGGCAAGAGGAGTGGGGGGAATGTGGAACTTAAATTAGTTGCCACTGTTTTCTGAACCTTGATTGAAAAGACTAAACTGAGAAAGTTGTAAAGAGTATGGGAAGTCTTGGAAGAAGTCAGAATCTTCCTTGTCCAGTGCTACAAATGCATGTTCCTAGTACATGTGGTGTAAAAAACTGATGGGTTTAAAAAGATACTGCCCAGTGGCTATTACAAGCTGTACAGTACTGGCTTCACATTTTGCATCTTTTCTGCTGTCCAAGACCAAGGAGTGCATTTCCTCTTTACAGATCTAGTGACATTAAGTACATGCATTCATCCACAGCATAAAAATATCGAGGCAAAATCTGACAATACTGACTTACAGGGGTCCAAAATGTATTTATAAGTAATTTGCATGAAAAGACTTCATTTGGATATATATGTTCTGATCTGATAAATGAGGAGAAAACTTTGCTCTTAGTTTCCCTTCCTACCTTCCTCTTTTTTCCTTACAGCTGCACACTACTTCTCATTCAGCATATTTTGGCCCTTGCCCATCTTCCCTGTGATGTTGCTTTGGTTTCTGTCTAAATAAAAGCCAAGTGTGCCCATCTGTGGAGGACGAAAAGGGAAGAAAAACCGACCCAAACTTAGTTTGCTAAGGTAGCTGCCAATTAATTGCAAGTTTCCCAGGAATGTCTTTGTGGGATGGAGCAGGGCACAGCAAGTTCCCCTTGCCTCAGCCCTTTGTGCCAAAGGGCTGCTTCCAGCCCTGTGGGGAATGCAGAAAGGGAGTGTGGAAAAATGTCACTGCTCAGGAATATTGGGCTGCTTGGAGCAGAGAGCTCCACATGAGAAGCTGAACTGGGAGCCAGGCCCTGTGGGAGGATCAGCACTGCTCCTGTGAAGAACATCAGCTCTTGTGCAGCCATTGCCATAGGAACAAGCTGCAGGAATCTCCTCTGCTATAATTAATTTGGGAAAATAAGCTCCCTGTGATAAAAGCAGGACCACCAAGCACACACCTCAGTAGGTTTAGGTTGTTTCCCTTACACTAAAACCACTGAGATTGCTGCAGCAGACAGCAGTGGGTGTAGAGCTGTGTTATTGGGAGCCTCGAGCAAAAGGAGCAGCTTCAGTCACAATCTCTTGGTTTAATTCAGGGCCTCAAATTTCCCATATTCCCCAATTTTTCCTAAAATCTAAATCATTAAAAAAACCCTAGCAAAACATCACTACCACAAAAAAACCCCAAAAAAGTTCTCAATGTCCTCCAACCCCCAAACAATAAAACCAAACAAAGCCCCCAAAAAACCTAAAAACAAAAAATCTAAACCCAACTAATCCCTGTTGACCTTGGATGTCTTTGAGAGAATCTGCATAATACACCCTGGATCTGGGGCACTTATTTTTGGGAAGCAGTGGATAAAGCCAAGGAAGAATTGATAACTCTTGCTACGAAAAAGCCTTTGAGAAAGATAATATGAAACATTTCATGGTAGCTGCTGAACTGGGGGCATGCTGGAGCTCCTTCTAGTTTACTTAAGTGCCTCAGGCAGAAATTTGTTTGCCTGCAGAACTGAACATTAGAGAAAGAAGCTATAAGCTCTCCACTAGCAATATATGAAGCACTAGGAATGAATATGTCAAACCTGACTTGTAATGAATGTACTGTGGAGCCTGTGATATCTCCTTAGATATGCTTGGTCCTGTCTGAGATAGGAATAAACTTTCTGATGAGTATAATGAATGCCAGTGAATAAGGGAAGGCCTCCAGTTGCAGAGGAAATGCAGAGACAAGAAATAAATAGCTGCTGCAGTCTGGTGAGATCTAAGAGCTTAAGATGCAATCAGCAGTTGTGTGTCACTGGAGCTGGTGCCTGTACACATTAAAGCAGGATCCCTGGAGCTGTCCCACAACAGTGACAGAAGCCAATGGAATTGATCATCCATTTTTAAACCCCAGCATAGGAGCCCCAATTTTATCTTGGGACCCCACTGTGGTAGGTTCTATTTAAATGCAAAACCTAAAGAGATTTTCTGGTGGAAAGATCATTATGTTCGTGTTGTGAACGAGACAGATCCAGTTTGTGCTGCAGTATGAACACATCAATTATTTATTTAACATTTACACTGATTGCAAACAGGTTGAGCCCCACTTTTACATGCAGCTGAGAAACACAGAATGAGGGCTAATGCTGTCTAAAAGGTGTGGTGAGAATACAAGAAAAGCAAACAAGATGGATAAACAGCAGAAAGAAACAGTGCAGGCAGTTGGGGAGGTGCTCATGTTGGTGTGTTTTAAGAAAGGTTTGAACTGGGCTGTGCACCCTGAGCTCATGGGAACAGTTTGTGCAGACCAACTGGTAAAAGCTGCTGTAAAACTATAATTTCTTCTTTTTCACACATTGTTGTGACCTTCACATCGCACCTAATGAAGGTTGTTGGTATTGACATCTGCAAAATCAGGCATAAAACTTGGACCAGTTCTTGTCAGGAGGAGCTGGAAGTGAATTATTAGAAAATTGCTTAAAATGAAAGCAAGAAGTCTAAACTCCATATTACTATTCCTATAAAATATTGTCATTTCCCCCGGACAAGATACCAAGTTATAGAACCACAGTATTAAAACATCTATAAACACTTAGAATAAATCAAATATTCTCCTTTTGGTTTGCTTTAGATTGCTTTATAATTAACTAATGTGCTTTCCTGAAACCAGTTTTGTATTGTCCTAATGGCTTTGGCTACAAAATGAGATCACCAAGTAAATGACTGCCTAACCACAAGGACCTTTAATGATCTTTTAGGAAGCTCTGCATTACCTTGGACTGAAAAATTTTGTTGCTGCCCAGTAACACTTACACACACTGCAGAACGTTCATATTGCATGAGAATCGTGGTAATGAAATTCCACATACAAGTATTCATTTCTGTGTTGTCAATACTCCACGAGAGGCTCAGGAACAGGGCTTTTTTTGTAATTCCTTTTTAATAACATGGTTCAGCAATGTACTGAGAAAGCATTTAAGTCCCACTGAGGTGGATGCTGAAGCTCTATAAATGTGATATATATCAGCTGAGCATTTGTCCCTGTGGCACTTAAGATACAGTTACCTGCTTTCCTGAATGGAGACCACAGAGAACTACAACACATTAAGTGGTTAAGAGTGCATAAAACATTTCAGAGGGGTTAAAGTGAGGGTAGGGTTGGTGATGGCTGTTCTTAATAATCTAGGGGAAAAAAAAGAAGCAACATAAACACAGAAACAGACTCTACCTTCAGAGATAAAACCTTTTTAAAATTAAACTTTTATCACAGGAGATGTTTGATATCATTAGTAAATCTTTTCTCTCCACTGAAGGAATTCAGTGGTCTATAAAGCAATTACAATTCAGAATCATCATTTCATTTAATAGCCTGTAGCATTGTTCTTGGGTTTTGTTCACTCTGGACAGTGTACTTTTAATTAACTCATGTAGTACCTTATTGGGTTTTGTTATAGAGAAGCTAGAGGTCACCAAATGCAGTCCATTCTACTATAATGTGGTTTTTTTGTTTAATTATACCTCTCCTGCCTTGCTTTCTCCACTAATACGGGATCCTGACAGCAGTTAATTTATTATGTTTTGATCACAGAGTGTTTTTATATGGTAGATGATAATGCAGGAATCTTTTGAGGGGGATAAACAACCAAGTCTTATAACTGACAACAACAAAAATGTTTCTTTCATTAAGTTTTTGGGGAGTAAACTTGACTAGATCTTAATATTTCAATGAAGTCTGAGAAGTAAAAGCTTTTCATTGGGTTGCCAGCAAAATTTCCTGATGCCTGTTTGGGTTTCAGGTGTGCAAAGTTTGGGTTTCAGGTGTGCACTGCCTTCCTTCTCTGTCCTCAGAAGAATGATGTACAATGGCAGGGACCCTCAGGCTTTCCTCTGCAACCTTCTTGTGCCCATAAATTTTATTTCAACTCATATTATTTGGAATTCCTGGATGCTTTTGGCTAAGAAAGTTTCCAGGAACTACCCAGAAAAAGTGGTATTTTAAAGTTTCACCTGCTGTCTTTAGGAAGCAAAGAGTATCCCATTTTTAAGAGCTTTGTGTGGTGTAAATTTGCAAGAGGAGGCTGCTTCAGAAGTGACTTACAAATAATATTCAGCAGTGAATAGAATGAAGAGCTTCCTTTTGAGCAACTCTCTGTGTTCTGAGGGTGTTTGGTTGCTGAAGGTGGCAGGAATATTCAGGAGATGTGTCTGTGATCCTGCCAACAAACCTTTTCATCCTCTGAATGTTTTGATAAGAACTGAGATTAATTATTTCAGTCTAAAATAATTTAACTTTTATTCTAAAATAATCATGAAGCAGAATCTGGCAGGAACTGTAATGCCTTTACTCTTAACAGTCCTGTAAGTCTCTGCTAACTCTTCTTTAAGCAATGAATTCCTTTTCATGTCTGTTGAACAGCTGCAGCCAGTTGTCTGCATGATTTATGGGCTACTTGCCTGACAATTCTGGGGTAGTTAGTTGGTCTCATACACTGCTGTACCATTTTGTGAATATATTATCAGTTGCTGAAGTCTCTGTTCTCTTTGGATTTTAATGTTGTGAAGTTTCTGAAAGGACAAGGAGGAATGAGATGCTGGAGGAAGTCAGAGCGTGGCATTGTCAGAACTGTCAGGCTAACACAGTTCTATTTCCAAAAGCAGCTTAGCTTGCTTAGGTGTCAGGAGACAAATAGGTTTCTGAAATCAGGTTCCTGAGCACCTAAATCATTCTTGACAGCGTTTAAAACTTCTGCATGTTGAATGCACTTGTTTAAGTTCCCCTCTTCTTGAATTTGGAGTGAGTTCTTTGAACTAATCCATATCAAATCTTTGACTTCAATAGAGTTTATTTTTTTGTTTAATTAGTTATGTAAGCAAATATTATGAAGACCAAAGTCTAACAGGCCGTATGCAGCACAGAAATGGTTTCTTTGGCTGTGAGGTTACCTCGTGAGTTTTCATGAATGTAACATTTAATTCCAGTTGATATAAATATAGCAATGTCTGAAGCACACCCTGTTTGCTGAGCTGACTTCTGTTGAAGGAAGGTTCATAATCTCTCCTTTTTAGGGGCAGGAGGATGACCACTGTTTGATGTGGTGCTCAGTAGCCCCTGAATATTTGTGAGTTGCAGGTTCCCCATAGCCCAGACACCCTCCCCAAGCCCTCAGAAGTTTATTGGACCTGGTGCAGCCCCTTCCAAGCACAGCATGAGGGTCACCCTTAGAGCAGCCCAGAGAACCTCTTAGCTACTTTTGCTCTGCAGTCAGTCCTGGCTGTGCTGGTTCTGTGGCAGCTCTGTGCAGAGTCCCTTGGGTCCTGCACCCTTCCTTGCCTGGTGGGGCACAGGAGGGGCTCATGTACCTGCACAGGGACCAGAATTAGCAGGAACTGAGGTATAAGATAACTACTCTTACATGTAGAAGTGGGTATTAGAATGGAGATTCTTTCTTGCTGATATAGTCAATAAAACTCTTTATAGAAGTGGTTGAAGGAGGAGTAGGAATTTACGGCAAGCACAGAGCTGTGGTGTTATGGCTCAACATTTAAAATGCATAAATTACCAGTAGTGCAGTGCATTCTGCACCATAAAAATATTTGAAAGACTTATTTATACTCAGGTTGACTGAGCTAATGTTTTTGCCTAATATGAGTAGCATGAGTTTTCATCTGTTTGTGTTCAATATTCTACAATAAGGGTTACATTCATCTTGAAAAACATAAAGAAATGAACAGGGTTGTTGCTGATGTAACTGGGCACTCGCTGCTGAAGGTGTTTGAAGCCTTTGGTATTCTCCACTGTTGGTTCTGGTATCCCAGGGTGCCTGGAGGATCTGAAGGAGGGGAGGTAAAAAGCAGGGAAAGGAAGGGCCCATTTGTTTATTATCCTGTGTGTGTAATTCATGTTGAATGTCTTGCTCTCTCTCTGCTGTCAGTGTGCCCATACTGGGTGGCAATAAGGAAACCAGTTTGATGGTTGTGTAGCACAGTAGTTAAAACTTTATTGCTGAAAAGATAAAACTGGGCTACACACCTCCTGTTAAACTTCAGTTTTGCCTTTAAACCTTTCAGCTGATGTCAGAACTCAGGATGGGTCTATATAATAAAAAGTTTTTTTCCAAGAAAAACAAATCTCTTCCCTATTGAGGATGAAATTGGGAATCTTTCCATTCCACAGCTTGGTGCAATCATGCAGATTGCTAAAACAAGCATTTCACTGTCAGTGTGAAGAGACACTCCTGCAGAGGCAGGGCTGCATTCAGGACAGAGCCACACAGCTCACAATCTGCCACAGCAGGCCCTACATTTTGACTTAAGGGTGGCCTTGTTTAAGGAAATAACTTGGGCAGTTTCTCTAATTCTATCCTGGTTTACAACTAATTGAAAAATGTGCACACTACACTTTCAGAGGGTTTTACTGGGGTCTTGAGATAGCTTAATTTCATATACATATGGCCATGTTTTCACAGGTCATTCAATTTAAAATACAAGTCTACATTTTTTGGATTTCCTCCCCAAAAAATCACTTTTCATCTGAAATGTCTTGCAAATGTCAGATCAAAATGCTGACAGAGGCAGGAAAAAGAAGAATGTATCTAAATTTCCATATTGTTTTGTTCAAGAAACAATGTTATTTTCACTATTCTCATTTAATTGTCATTCCTCAAAACATCACAAGTCATTGCTTAGTCAGCACAAGTCACATGATATCAGTAGTGTCTTCCTTGTATTTTTCATGCAGTAATTTACCCCTTGAGTTACTCCTAATTTACCCTAATGGATCACAATCAATGCAAGTGGTAAAGTTGACATTTAAGTGCACAGTTTAAAGTTTAGTTTTTTTCAGCGTATTTTTCTCAAGGTCTCAAATGGCGACAGGGTAGGAAGAAGTAAAAGTCATACACCTGAAAAAAAACCCAGCTGGCTTTTGAATCCTTGCCAGTGCTTGTGGTGAAGTTGAGGTCCTGCCCGTGGGGACAGCAGCAGGAGCTGTGCCCTGGGTGTCCCTCCAGGCTAGGTTAGGTGTTTAGAGAGGAGCAACTGATGAGCTCAGGGACTCTTCAGACCTAATAGGACTAGGATTAATCACCTATAACTAGCTGTTAGAGGAGAGTGACTTGTTAAATTGCTCTATCACATCATGTTAAGTAAAAGTTATTATTTTGAGCAAAATGAAAGTAGTCTGAGACCACGGGAAAGTTTTTAAAGCTATCAAAGTGAAGGACAGACTTAAAATGAAAATCTATTTGGGAAAAGGAAAAAAAAAGACCAAAGACAAGTTGAATGTGAAAATAGAGTGGCTGTTTGATCTGAAGTTTAGTGTTTCCAAACAGTGATCTACACACAATGATTGCTGTGGTCAAGTAGAGTTGTAGCTATGCAAGACTTCAAGTCTTCTATTTTAATAGTTATAGAAAATTGGTAGACAAAAATAGAAAGCATGACAGGAATTTTAAAAGTAATATTTTTGAACATGGTATTGATAGAATTAATTTTTTTTTTTGAATAGTGACCACTAGATCTTCTCTGTCAGATTACAGCTATATCAATTTTTTCCTTTGAGCTTTTGTCACTCTGGTTTTAGATATTGCTCACCTAAAGTATCCCACATAATAAAAGGAAAGTGTTTGGTTTACATTCTCTCCTTGTCCATCATCAGCCACAGCTGCTGCAGGCTGGCAAAGCACAGTAAGCTTAGTGACAATATTCCTTCTTATTGTGCTTGATGTGTCTAATGATAAATGCTGCTTCACTCTCAAGTGATTTAATTCATGGCCTTTGTTACATCTTGTATGTACACCCTAAAAGAAGAAAAAAGTGTGCAGTAAACAATAAAGGCCAGTGAATGGAGAGGCTCAAAAGGTTTGGCAGGCTAAGTCATAACCTTTCTGGGATTGAGAATTTTAGTAAAGAATATTAGAAAAAGGATGTCCCGTTTCTCCTGTTTAGATATTTTTCCAGACCTAGGATGGGAGGTTATTTTCAAGACTGAATATGATTTGTGCTTATTTTGTGTTATTCCAGGGGTCAGAGTTCAACATTCTTTAATAGCCAAATTTCCTGTTGACCTCAAAGAGAGCTTTGTATGGGAAAGGACTGTGGGGTTCAGCTCACTGTGATTTCTGTTCTTTTTTAATAAGGAATAGTCTTGGCTGGCTAAAATCTGTGCATTCCAATGAAATGCTGGTCCATCATTTGCAGAGTAAATGTACTGTTTAATATTAAAGAAATGATTCAGTCTTTTAGTGGCAAGGTTCTTTCAGGTTATTAAAGTAGCATTATAATTTCTGTTCTGCTGGTGTCACAAATGAAGTTCTGCAGGATGGTCGTGACCAATTAGCAGTAGGTTGAGCCTTGAAAAGGGTACTTTTAATCACTTCTTCCTATCCAGTGTTCAGATTTTCAGTGTTGAATGGAGGTTTGACACTCAGTAGATTATCAAATCACTGAGTATTTCTCAGCATTTTTTTTTTTTTAAAACATTGCTAAGCAGGGTTCTTATGAGTAGTAAGGTCTTGTCCTGGTGTCCTAATATACTGTTCATTCCTTACATGTGCTTTTTGTTCACTGTGTGATGCAGAGTGACACAAATAGGCGCCTTCAGCTGAGCAGGGACCCAGTGACATTTGGGGAAGATGCTCTTTTAGAACAAGTTTGTAGTCTAGGCAGGCTCTGCACACTGGAGTGTTAATCAGCTAGAAAGAGGGGATAAATGAAGTTAAACTGGTAGTTGACAAACATTTATTGTTAGGAAATTATAATTATTTTATAGTCTAACAATGGGCTTCTCCCTTCTAGTATTTTTTCCACATAACCTCCATATTTTACCATCCTTGTTTAAAAAAACTGCTTTTCTGCAAGCTCACATCATAATTAGTAACAAATGTAGTGTTACAGATCATTCTAAGTATCAGAATATGAAGAGAAAAACAAGGTTGAAGGTACCTGTAAGATTTGAAAATACAGAAGAAAGGGTTTGACTGATGTTCAGAGCTATTTGCAGGGGAAGAAAGGCTATTCATCTTGGTTTCTGGATCCAGAAATTAGCCAGGCTCCCTCCTCTTACAGCTGTGACAAATGTTTCTTACAGCAACACTAGTGGGAATATCCTATTTACAGATAATGTGAAAAATGAAAGATGATAAATCACCTCTTGATGGTGGAGCTGGAGAAATTTTAAGCCAAAAATGAAAATGGGTATTTGTGATGGTTCCAAGGATGCTTTTAATAGCTGTCTGTTCCATTTTCCCCCCGCTGTCTAGTGTACACGTTGCTGTAAAAACACACAGGGGTTTTGTGATAGAAGTGTCATTCAGAATTAAGAGATTTCTGCATGGTTATGCACACTCATGGTTCTGTGGCTGGCTGGTGGCTGGAGTCTTCCTTTCCTGACGCCTGGATCCTTGGAGTGCTGGGTTGTTTGACAAGCCATATGCCCATTTCTCTGTTTGTATTCAAGTGGTTCCTCTTTCCCCCTGCTGATACTGTATTGCTCTCTTTTATAGACTTGTTAAAAATGCTGTAAATATGATAAATTTGTTGTTGTTATTGTTCAAATTCAGCATTAACATAAACACAATCCTGGAGCAGAACGTTTTGCAGGCCAGTAAAACCTTACTTGCAGTGGGTTACCTTGGCTGTGTCCCCCCCTGAGGTGTGACAACACCTCCTGCTCCTGCTCTGCTCTGGGCAGGAGGGCATCTCAGTGTCTGCAGAAGCATTAAATGGTCTGTGTGTGCAGCTGCCACTTCCACTAAACACTTCTCCTCTTTTCCTGGGCTGTTTGCTGCGGGAGATTGCCTGCAAAGCCTCCTTCTGACTCTGGGCCTTCAGCCAAAATAAAAGCCAGAGACACATCAAAGCACTTGCTTAGGGGATCACCAAATATTGCTTTTAAATAGAACAGAAAGAAGTATTTCTCCTGAAACCCTAGGCTGGGCATGGAAAATATTTTGTAAAGGAGAAATTTGGAAATCCTGGGAAAAAGTAATTGTGTTGGACAAATACATGTTCTTCCCAAGCTTAAAAAGGGACATCTTGGGAGCAGCATGCTTCAGAAGGGCCTTCAGCCACTACAACTTGATTAATAGAAATGATAACTGCAAAAGGATTTTGTGAATAATCCAAAAGCCATGGCATTGACAATAGAGCTTGTGAAGTGCAAGCAAGAGATTATTTTGTAGAGCCTCAGAACCAATTTGAGCTTGGAGCAGTGAGTTCCCCAAAGGGTTCACATCACAGAAATTAAAGGGAAATATAAATATATTTCTATAATATAAAACATCTGCAATTCCTTGTCTTTGTCATTACAAAATAAATTTCCAGGACCCTGCTGAAGAAGCCTGGCTGGCTACAGGTGATATTACCCAGGGTAGGCAGAGGAGGAGCTGAGTTTGAGGGGCTCTGGTGTAAGCCAGCACTTGAGCTATGGACTGGTTTTGTTCAGTGTTGCTAAGCTGGTGTCAGGCAGCAAACTGGGATCTGTCAGACTTGGCTCTGAGGAGTTACTGAGCAGCACAGAAGCCTGGAAAAAATGTGTCTCAAAGCTGAGCAAGAGACAAATCCCACTGATGCACCTCTGCTTATGTAATTGGAGTTTTACCCAGCTCAGGATCTGCTCCCTCAAGAGTAGGTGTGAATTACATCCTCAGAAATGTTCCAGAATTAATCTGCCTGCTGATGAGCTCGTCTCCCTTGATTGGTGTGTGTATTGAGCTGTGCTGTCACTGCTGTGATCCTTCTCCTCCCGTGTGCCGAGCACCTCACGGATCGAACCGGCACCGCAAACAAATCCTCAGCAAAACGGGCATCAAGAGCAAATACTAAGGGTTGTGGACATCAGTCTTGGATCTTAACTTGCCTAAATATTTGTGAAACACTTTTTCAAATTATGTTCCCAGTGCTGGTAAAAATATAAAAGGCTCCTGAAGATACTTAGCAGATAGTTTTAGATATCTGCAGACTCTGTTAATCCTTTTCTCTTGTTCATCTGTCTGTTGATAAAAATGGCTCTTCTCTGTCAATTTTTTTCAGATGTTTCCATTTCATTTCTAAATTTTAATATTTATTTGCTTTCTTCTCTATAGAGTACAGAGCCCCTGATATCTTAAACTGGCACACTTTGATGTGTGAAGGTGAAATATTTTCCTGCAGTATTAACAGCAGTGAGGGGGATTTAGCACTATGTAGCTCTACAATAGAGAGAAATAATCTTCCCCAAGACACAGAGACTCGTTTTGTATAGGGTGCTGTCTTTCATATTGAACTATTACCACTGAACCCCAGAATAAGCAGCTTTTACCTGCTAATACATAACTTCAGAGAATCTGAGATTAAACTGAAGGGAAACTACACTTAATTTATACAGTCCATATTTATTCACCATATTTCTTTTGAAGGCAGGTTTTAAACCTGATAATACAAAAATATTTGCTTTTCAATATTTGCTATGCATTAAGGTCTCTGCTGTAGCCACAGAGCACATGGGTTTGCTACAATCCATAAGGTTACAGATTTGGGTTTGATATTTTGATTATTCCTCCACAGAGGATTTACAATTTCTCAATTTAAAATGTATTCCTGGGAAAATAGTGCTGATTTCACTGTCACAGTGAGGAGTATTTGTGGTATGCAAGGTGAGAAGAAGATTTCTTTTTGTGTGAGTAGGTTGATTACAACTCCTCGTTGTAATTCATGTCTAGAAAGTTATTACAGAACATTCTAGATTGAGAAGAAAATGTTAGACCTTAAATTACTTGAGAGCAGCTCCTTCCCAGGAGAGCAGAGCAATGCTGCACGGTGCAAAGGGTCTGTTCTGTTCAGTTCCTACTGAACAGGAGCATTTCTCTCCATGGCAGTTTGCTGAGTGCCCTTCCCCTTTGTTTATAAAAATCTACTGCAAGACGCTGATTTTTCAGATTTAAATGTACAGCTAAGCAGCCTGCTCTGATGAAATAATTATTTTTCCTGAGGGTATTTCTCTTTGGTACTTCAAGAAGGATTTAAATGTCTCTAACCTGCTAGTAATGCACATGTGGTATCATCATGCTTAAAAACCCATGTTAACAAATCTGTGTTGGCTGGAGGTTAGGCTTTTGCAATTTGCTGCCAAGTGTTTTGGGATGTCTTTCGTGACTCACCTGTGGGTCTGCAACTCGGATTATGCCGTATCTCCAATGTGTGCTGTGAATTTTAATTCCTTTTATGCTCTTCCTGTTATGGGTGTGGAATGAGAAGCAGAGTGAGGAAATAGCAGTAAGAGGCACTCTAGTATGAAAACATGCTTATGAGTAATCTGATGTAAAATTGCTACAGATGGTGCAAAATAAATATTTGTGTGTTTTTAAAAATTGTGGAGATTTAGATTTTTATTTTCACATTTGTATTACACTGATTTGTTGTGTTCTTGTACAGATCTGTGCCCATTCATGCCTACTGAGCAGTTGTCATTATCCTAAGCCTTCAACAGGATGTTTGCTACAATTAACTCGAGTACTCTTGAAGTTAATTACTCAATTACAGCTTTTGATCTTCAGTATATAAGTTAGCTTACCCCCTTGTATCTTAAAAAGATGTGGTTGCTCAGAGCCCTGTCCAACCCCGTCCTGTGGATGGGATGGAGCATCTCCCACCTCTCTGCACAACCTGTTTCCAGTGAAAATAAAAGGTTGCCAAAAGCTCTCCTCAGAGCCTTCATAATGCATTATGGTTTCTTCAGTGCTCTGGGTTTCTTTTCTGAGCTTTTTCCACAATTTCTTCCTTCAGCAGTGTTTTATGGTGCTTTTGCTGTTCCTCTCTTTGGCTGTGCTTGATCTTGTGTTAAGTAACTTTCATTTCCCTATGTTAGAGGCAACACTTCTGTCTCTATAGCACAGAAGAATTTAAGAAATGGCAGGAGGTGAGGGGTCTACAGCAGCAGCCTGTGTCTGCCACTGCTGTGCACGAACTGGACAGGACAATAGGCAGTGGGGAATATAAGTGATCTTTGCTTTCCTGGTCTAGGCACTGGCCTGAGGAGGTCACACCCATACTTTGGAGGCTTTCTGGGAATGGCCTCATCTAGCTCAGTCCTTAACAGAAAAGCCACCCCTTCCCAGTGAGGAGAAAGCAGAGGGGAGCTGCATCCACAGGCTGCAAGACAGGAAACAAAGCAATTATCAGGTTTATTACTGTGCTCTTCTCTCCTGCCCTGTGCTGGGAGAGTTTACAGGTGCCTTGAGCCTCCCTCCCCACTCCCGTTGCTGCTGGGCAGGCTCTGCCCATTCCCTCTGGCTCTGAGCCCCCCATGTGAGCACCAGCTCAGGCAGGACCAGTGCTCCAACCTCTGCCAGGCAGGAAAAGCTGTGCCACAAACCAGATGTCCAAAGGAAACATTGGAAAAGGGCAATTTTAATGAACACTTATTGTTTCATAGTCTTCCCTCTTTTACTAAAAAAAAAGCATGAAAATGAGTGATGATGTAGAATTATTGCATCCCTAATTGAGCACACTTGCAAACATTTGCTATCTTTTGTTCTCTCTAATCTAAATTGAATCTGTGAATAATAATGACCTCATGATGTTGGGGGGGGACAAAAGTAACCCTTCTGAGCAAAGTGTCAGTGTGTGAAGTCTTACTGATTAGAGCAATACTTAAGTGAGCTAAATGCTGCCTGTAAGTGTCAGTAAGTATCAGAATATAGCACTTTACCAGTGCTCCTTGTTCCCGAGGCTGGTCACCCTGAGTCTGTCACAGGGACTCCAAAATGATGAGCAGCTTGCTCTGATCAAAGCTGTGCCCAGCTGTATCCTCAGTCAGTGCAGGAGCTGCAGTGCCACTTGTTACTGCAAAAGCTTTGATCAATTTTATTTAATTGCTTTATTTTCACAGTCATTCTTATGTTTAGTTAAAAAAACTGTAGAGAATGTGTAAGGAAAAGGAGATCTGAACCTGTAAGGAGGAATCACCATTAAGAATGTGAAATGTATTTGAAATGTTAGCATGTCTTAGCCAGATGATCCAAAGGGTTCTGTAGATCTCTATCTTGAACAAACCGAGCTCAGAAATGGGAAGCATGAGATTCCACAAAAATTAATTACTAGTCATGTTTGACATTTACCTAGCAGAAAATTACATTGTGTTCCATACATTAGAAATGATGGTATGGTACATACTGTCTCCCCTCATTAAGTGTCATATGCATGATCTTTTCTGGCTAGTCCTCAATGAATAACTGCTACAGATATTGTCTCAAAGATCTGACTAATTCTCAGTACCTTTTCATTTTCCTAATCTTAATTAAATCTGTGCTTCAGGAGGATGCATGATGAGAATGAAAAAAATCAGCTTGTATAAATCAAAAGCAGTGATATGAAATCACACCGATCAGGATAAAAGTGTCTTTTGTATATAGGCTATTAAGCACTTTTTCTTTACCCCCTCGCCTTTTTATTTGCTGGATGGAAGGGACAGAATTGCTGTTCAGCTCCTGAGGCAAACAGAGGGGGGGATTCTGCAGTGGTACAGAGGCCTCTTGTGCAGCAGGACTGCTGAGGGATGAGCTGTGCTTCCCAAGAGCCCGGCGCTCCCTTCCGCCCGCCCCAGCTGAACCGCTCCTCCTCCCTCTGCAGCCTCTGGCCTCCAGAATCCCCCTTTCCTGCTCAGGGCATTTTAACCACGATCCTGGTGTGGGTTCCAGCCTCCCCCAGCGATGCTCAGACCGAGTGGTGAGGCTGGGGGGACAGGCAGGGTCAGCTGTGCAGAACGTCCTGCGCAGTAAAATCCCTGGAGTGGAAATCCAGCCCTTGGCACAGCCAGGCAAAGCTCTCCTCCCTGGCTCTAGGGCCGTGTCCACCTGACAAAGTTGTGCTTATTTATGGCAGTAGCTGAGAATTTGTTGGAGTGCCATAGTGTTTGTAGGAAATCACAGAAATTGCTGATTCCAGTGGATTAGGCTCTGTAAGCCTGGCTTGGGCAAGAGGATGTGTAAGAGTTTGCAGAAACTGCTTTTCTTAATTTGACAATGTCTTTGGATAAACTGATGCATCTGTGGTGCATGCTCAGAGCTGTCTGGTGGTATAAATCAGGCACTACTTCATTACCCTAGCTTGAAACCAATGCAGGATGGAGAATTTTATGCAGTTCTGAGATTTTGCCAAGCTTTTGGGAAGTAGGATAGGAAGTGGTTTATTGTAAATCAATTTGGTCATATGCTGTTAGAGTAAGTAACAAACAAAGTTTACTTGATTCACATTTAAGCACTGGAACAGCAAACTAATACAAGGAGATGGGATGGTTTAGTATTTTACATATATCTATATATAACCCCTCATATTCAGTCAAAATATTGAATTAACTCATTTTTCTGTCCAGACCCTCCAAAAGACCCTTTAAAATAGAAAGATATTGAGACCTTGGGGCAATTTGAGTGATAAGAAGTTGATTTAACTTCATCTGTTGAAGTCTTGGCTTAAAAAAACATGTTCGAGTCTGCTGGGGTTTTTTTTGTTTTATTCTTTGTTTAAAGCTTTCTTGGCAGATTTACTGTGGGTAGCTTTTGGCATAATTGAATTGATAACACGGACTGGACTGCCTTATGAAATTAGAAAAACAGAACACGCCTTCCAGTAACATCCGGTGATGGAAAATAGTGTTTTCCTTAGGAGTCTGACTGATGGTAAATATTCCCTTGGAGAGCTTCAGAAGGGCTGTGTGGCACTTGGCAAATGTTTTGATCAATATTAAAATTCCAGGTGCAGCTTCCATGCATCTAGGGGAAGACTAATCCTTTTTTATTTAAAGTGCCGTAGCTGTGTTAACTTTCCCTCCTTGCACATCCCCTCTGTGCAGCCCTATAAGATGTGGAAGCAGCAGCTGCAATCTCTGTCACTCAGGAAATGTGTTACAAATGAAAGGAATGCATGTCTTGAGCATTTTGTCCTTGTGCTATTTTGGTGCAGAACATCATACATTTAGTAAATATGTGAAGATACCAACGCCACAAAGTCACTGCTTGAGATCTCTGAATTTTTGTTTATCTGAGTTCAAAGTCAAGTGTTGCCTGCGAGTATGTCTTTTTGAATAAAGCAGGGATTCTCATTTCCCAGCCCAGGAAGCATTAACAGAGCAGGGCTTGGCTCAGCATCAGGAATAAGGAACAAACAGACTCCTAGCCCCCAGCCTCTCCCTGTCCCAGGGAGGCAAGAGTAGCTTCTGATAAATGAGTTTAAATATGAATTGCATAATATTTCGTAGCAATTCCAGCTCCAAAAGTAGTCCAAGGAGAAAGTTCTTAGAGTAATTTAGTTTCTAGGAGAAAATTTAATTTTAAGCAGACTGTAATAAGAAATAAAATTACCATTAGATATGTATCATTTTATAATCAGTGTCAGCTTTGCTACTGCAGATTAAGTGCCATTACCTACCTGCTGAAATTCAAGGTTGAAAAGGCTGATTGTTGCTCAGCTGACTTCCAGAAAGCAATGTTCTAGTCAGAATCCAGTGTATTTGTACTGTGCATGCTCTGTTTTCAGGGCTGCTGTATGTCTGTGTCTGTGTGAGTGTCTGAAGGCACTGTGCCCTTGATAAGGTGATTTAACCTGATCAGCCCTGAGCTGGTTGGACACGGGGGTCTCTGCAGGTCCCTCCCAACTGAACCAGTTCAGTCTCCTCTGCTCTAAATGCCTGCCAGTACTTCCATTTCTGAACTGCTCCTTTCTTTGGGAATAGTGAGCCAATACAAGTGTGTAATATGAGCTTGCTAGGAGAAGTTTAAGGTAGGCTTTTTGGGAAGACTAATTTGGGGTTGTCCTCTGTAAGTCACTTTAGGTATTGGGGAAATGTGGTCTTGCTCTGCAGCATTTCCACCTGGAGCAGCATGTTGTGCCACGTGGGTGTTTGCTCAGCCTGCTCAGGGACTGTCCTGCAAAGGGTTTATTTTGCAACAGCAAGAAGATGATTTACTCTTTAGGATCATGTACTCTCCATCTTTCTGGACTATTTTAGTGATTCTCCTTGCTAGTGAGCAGAGTTAAGTCTACAAAGGGGCCTAAGGGAATTTTGTTTCTCTTCAAATCATTCTGGTGTGCAGATGTCAAAGACCCACAGCCAAGCACTAACCAAAGACAAGCTTGAACCCAGTGGCTTTATACTTGATAGCGTTTCTTTTGAACAGTTTTCTGATGGATTTATTGTGTTTCATCTGCTTTGTAACATAGACTGTATAAATAATGAAAGACACACAAAAATGTTTTTTAAACTGTGAACAAGGTAAGTTCACACACTGCATTCCGTTTCCCCTGTGGCAATATCTACACCTGAGGGATTCCCTCCCCCTCCTTAAAACTTTTGAATGATTCTGTCTTGTAACATTTCTCTCCAACACTGTTTACAAAGGAGAAGTTTTGTTGAAATCAAGATAGGTTATTTTGGGACTGAGATTTGGTCCCAAGAGAGTTTTTTTCAGAAAACAACACACAAAGGCAATGACTCAAGAAACCTTGAATATAATCCTGAAGCAGGCAGAGAAGTATATTTTTTCGCTTGAGCTATTTTTACAAAAAATAACTTTCTACCTTTGTACTTCAAAAGCATCAGCTGATGTGTGTTTCATTCTGTGTTGAAAGGGGCTTTATTGATTTTTATGGACTTGTGGCATTGTAGATTTTATATTCCACGATTTCTCTCACCTCAGTTACTGATCATATGTACTTTGCTTTGGCAGAACTGTGGTTTTCTTTGTTATGATCCAGTGGCAGCAAAAATGTGAAAATTTGTGACAGTTTGCCTGTATTTCTTATTCTGCTGTAAAATCCAATATATTTGAGAACTTGCAAAACTTTTCAACTTTAAACTAAGACATATTTTAACTGTATGCAAGGTTGTTTGTCAGTGTATTGTACAGAAGGTAATGTGGCTGTTGGGGAGATTTCATGCTACCATCAGAACTCTTGAAAGGGCTGTTAATTATGGAATTGATGGCAATACAGTGTTAGTAGATTTTATTGAAAATTGTCTTCAGAATTAATTGCTACTTATTTTTTTATTTGAAGACAATTTTTTTTTTTGAGGCTTCTGTTCATTAAGAGCATGTTTGCTCACTCCATAGATTCTAAATACTGTAAGGAAAAGAGGAGTAGCCTAGGAAATACTGAAAGGGGGAGACCTTTTTATTTTTTGGACTGCATTTACATCTGTGCAACATTGTCTGTTCTAAACAAAATGATCAGAAATTCTGCAGGCCCAGGCACAGCCAAGAGCATGAAAAATGATGCAGAATAACCCTACCGGAACATTTGTCCAGCATTTCCCACACCAGTGTCTGTGCATGCACAACACAGGATAGGAAATTCAGTGTGATGATCAGTCCATATCTGAACAGTATTTTGAGGGAATTTGGGATCAACAGTTTTTTCTTTAGTAACTTTGGAACTAGGAACTATTTCATAGTAAACCTCATGTCACACTGTGCCCTGAGGCTTGTAGAGCTGCAGTTCCAGAAGTCCTGGGTAAATGCAGGAAATCTTTCCTTTCCCCAGGCACTTATCTGCTGAGAAACTGAGATAGAGTCACAGGGGCCACAGGATTTGGTGCTGGAAAGGTCTGAATTGGACAAACTCCTTGGCCAAAGAGCTCATGCTCTGTGTCACATCAACTACTTTGAAAATGTCAACCTTTGGCCTCCTTATAGCATACAGCATATAGAATTTCCTTTAAGAAATAAGCTCCAAAAAATATTTGGTTTAATTTTAAGTTGGACTACAGTCAAATTTCAGGCAGAGTTTTGCTATGAATGAAGAATTCTGGCCAGTTTTATCTCCAGAAAAACTCCTTCACAGAAGATTGTGCTCCTCTGCCATATTTCCATTGCTGTCTGGAGTGATTAACATGCATAGATGCTTCAGCTAAAGAATAAAAAGCCCAGACCTTTTAATTTTGGAAGACCAAGATTCAGTAGAAAAACATGCATCAGTATTGTATGGTGTGCTCTTTGGTCTGGGGTAAAGCCAATTTTCTTTGTTGGGGCTGTGCTTTGGCTTTGTGCTGAAAAGTGTTGATAATTCAGGTCAGGGGTGCACAACACCTTGGGAGGGGACACAGCCAGGACAGGTGACCCCAGCTGAGCAGAGGGACATTCCAGACCTTCTGGCATCATGCTCAGCACATAAAGCTGGGGAAGAAGAGGAATTTGGGATGTGTGGAGTGATGGCATTTGTCTCCCCAGGTAACCACCAAGCACAATGAGCCCTGCGTTACTGGGGATGGCTGAACGTCTGCCTTGCTCAGGGGAAGTGGTGAAAGAATTCCTTGATTTGTTTTGCTTGTGTGTGCAGCTTTTGCTTTCTCTATTATCTCAGTCCACGAGTTTCCTCACTTCCACTCTCCTGGTTCTCCCCCATCCCAAGGGCAGTGAGCTGCTGCACTGGTGCCGTGTCACCAGTGGGGTTAAACCCCAACACAGGAGTGCAAGTGAGCAGGGTGAAAAACTCAGTCTTGTTTCATGAACAGTGGAACTGTTGGTGAAGAGAAGAGACTAAAGCTCTCTGGATGACTGACTTAATGAGGAAAGCACAGTTGATTCATCTCTGGGAGCAGATAACTCGGGCAGATGAGGCCATCACTCAGCTCAGCCAGCTGCTAAACAAAATACATCATTCAAACCTTTGGGAAAACTGTCAGTTCCAGGGATAAAATGATAACTGTCTGAAAACTGACCTTAGTCCCAACTAAGGGACTGAAATTTCCCATACTGAAGTTGAGTACAGATAGAAGCAAGATGCCAACAGTTATAGCCATACACTTCAATGGCAAACATTTCTTGTGGCATTTCATCAACAGATGCAGATTGTAGCCAATATGGTTTTGTTTTTTTTAAGATTCTTGGTATTCCAGGACTAGGTTTAGCTGTTGGTCATTGGAACAAAGACACAAGTGTCTGGATGGGTGTATGAAACAGTAGCTGCTGTTTGCAGAGAATCCCACTGCAGGTGTGGGCAGCAGCTTTGCAGGGCACTGTTTCCAGCCAGGAAGGGCTGGATCCAGGAGTCACTGGACTGCTGAAATTGTATTTGATAGTCCCAGGGAAATGCAGAGGTGCTTGGACTAATGTCAGAGCCTGATCTGGACAGGCTCTGAAACACTCTAAATTTTCAGTAATAAGAAATGGAGGATGGTTGGAGGGGTGAAGAATTTTTAATAATAAGCAGGCATATATTTCTAGTCTTGGAAATGCCATTTTCAAACTTGACATGCTGCCCTGGTGGGTGAGTGGCAGTGGGGAGGTGGGAGAGCCACTTGGGTCCTCCTCCTGCCCTGGAAATCTCTCAGGGGCTCTGCCAGGGCAGAAGAGGAGCTCTGAGAGGGCAGGGCACCATCTGTGGTTCTCCCTACTGCAGGAGAACTTACCAAGTAAGGAAACAGAATTCCCAAATTAAATGTTTTAATTAAAATAACACAGTTTTGCAAAGAATTTAGCAATCTCTCCGATCTTTTCAGGCTTCTGTATGTGAATAAAATGTTTTTAAAAAGCCAATAAAAAGCCTCAAACACCTGGATTTGAGGCATTATCTCCCCTAGGCAGAGACTGGCAATGGCTTTTTCTAATTTCTTAGTTCTTGTGAGATAGTGAATAAAAGTGCATCAGCATAAATAAATGTTAAAGAATCTGAGGCAGGAAGACTTGTGAATGCATAACACCATATTGGGCTATAAATTAATTTGGGGTGCTATTTCAAGAGGAATATTCAGATAGAGGAATTTATTATAGTTCAATAATTTCTGAATTTTTACTAATTAATATATTACAACCAAATTACTTTGGTGACATTTTGGGGACCAAATTAAATAAAATGTCTATGGTATGTTAATTTGAGCTCATAAAAGTCTAATTTGAATATGTAATTTGGATCAATTAGAAGTCTCTTCTGAACTTTAGTGATAATAGAAATGTAAAAAAGACTGGGAAGCTGTTAGGATTAAGAGTGATACATCTGGGAAAAGCAAATTACAGTGTCATTTTTAAAATGCAAATGAGGTTTAAAATGTAAAGATAATATGCATATATATAAACATGTGCAACATCTGAAATAACTCACAGTTCTTTTAAAAAAATGTCGCTATAGATAGTGATTTTTTTCATAATTAATCCTCAGTTTTCCCTGCAAAGTATCTAGACTATAGTTACATTTTTACTTCCAAAGGAAATGCAAGTTTGGGAGCTCTCCCAGAAACCCAAGTACCATTCATTTTCTTCAAAAAACTTGAGAATAAAAACTGCAGTTTAATTTTGGTCCTTTTCAATTGCCACAGTGAATTGAACCCGGGTTTAAGTCAGGGTAAATCAGATTAAAACCTGCTCTTGAAGTGTCAAGAATATGTACAAGATATGTAACAGAGAGTTCCTTAGTCTTGCCTTAGAGTCCTTAGTTCCTTAGAGTCTTGCCAAGGTGCTTGTTGCCTGACCCTCTATTTGGGGAAATAGCTGAATTTTCCTGGCAGAATTTCCAGAATATTGAGGTGCAGGGGTGATTATTGCTACTTATGTGGTAAAGTCAGAGTTCTGGAATGGCTCTTTTCAAGATTTAAAAAAAAAAAGGGTCAGGGAATAGATTTTATCTTCCATCAAAATGTAAAATCTCAAATTGTAAATGCCATTAGTGAAAATCCAAAGGACTATTTGGAACTACAGTGTTTTGTATGGCAGCTTTATGCCTTGCTGCTATACCACTAGGCCTGTGAAATTATAATTATCATTCGGAAAAAAAATAGAATAGGGCAAAAAACCCCTACAACGTTCATTTGAGAAGAGACAAGAATAATTAAACCCACAGATATCATCAATGGAATTGAGCCCTGGTTAATTTAAATCCACCCTGGGTCATTCTTACATGCTGCTTTCCAGAAGTTACACAGAAAACTTTATCTTTATGCTGCAGGAGGACACGATTCAAATCTCACTACCCAAGATGTTTGTTTGAAACTAAATTGCTACATGTTTATGGGAACAAACATGTTTGCAGTCTACAGCATTGCATTAAGTGTACCTATGATTTCAGCTGCCTTCTTGCCCTGAATTTAAAATAATTTCCTTCTAAACCTCGCATTACATCAATTCAATTGTATATTAAGACAGCCCCTGCAATATTGAAATTACTTTTACCTGAGCAGATCCACAGTGAGTTTGTGTACCTGGATATTTGACTGCCTGAGCCACATGCTTTATAAAAGAGGACGTTGAAAATAAAAAAGTAATTTTTTTTCCTTCTTCATACAGTGGATTTATGGCAAGGAAAAATTCGAGGTTTTAATGAGCTGCAAATTACAAAACTTGGGTTTTGCTGGTATCCAAATGATGATGAATTTTCACCATGCACTTCCTCCATAGCATTGTGTCCAATGGGATGGGCTGAACTCAGCATTCCCAGTAAGGAGGGTTCCTGCTACACCACTTTATTGTAGGTGTTTTGTAAAAATTCTTTTTAACTATCGAGAAGCAGAAATGTAGTTAAAGCTTGGGATAAGAAATGGATATCTTTTAAACAAAAGTAATTTGTCTTCTAGAGGGGAAGCAGTCCTCAGCACATATTTTATAAGCTTTTTTTATGGAGAACTCGACTTCAAATATTATTCTTTCTTATCAACTTGTAGCACACTTAGCTGTGTGTATAGGATTGGGGTTTAACATGGCTTTTCCTCTTTCCTTTCTTTCCCTTGCCACCTTAGTAAGTGCAATTTTACATTATTTCAAATATTCTTTGCCAACATCCCTCAGATTTTAGAAATCGTAGTGGTTTCACCATCTACTGATTTGGGGGATCTAATGTTCTGAGGCTATGACCAGCAAATTGTTTGGTGGGTTATTTTGAAGTTTTGTTGGTTTAGTTTGGGGTGTTTTTTTTTTTTTTGTGTATAATATAGGCTTCTCTGGGGTACTGTCCTTTATTCTTAAGCCCAACAATATCAGTCAAACACCTTATTTCTAATTTTTTTTAAACAGATAACATGATCTAGTTTGCCTCTGAAGCTCTGAGCTGTCTCAGTGATGTTTGCTTGCATTTGAGAGCATCTGTGGCCAGCCTGCCTGAGGGCCTGTCCCTGACTCTGTCAGATGTGCAGAGATGCCTCTGAGGAGCCAGGCCTGGGCTCTCAGGATTCCAGCCCTTGGGAATGGGTGGGAGCTGACGGTTTTGCTTTTAGGGTGCTCCTCTGAGAGCCACTGGGAGAGGCAGCAATGTCCTGTTTGCATTTTCACCCTGCTTCAGGACCATCTGAGAGATGGGCAATATATTGGTTCCTGCAATCAGCCTGGTAGTGCAAAAGGACTGAATTTTGTTTTGCCCATTAAGAGATAACATTAATATAAAAATAAAGTTGTAAAAATCTTATTAGAGGGGCAAAATGACTTTTGGTAAGTTTTCTAGTCCTGATTTCCAGATCCAAAACGTAGAGTTGGTGGAATTCTCTTTTTCTCATTTTCTCAAAAACAATTAAAATTGATAGTTTAAATTCATGGCTTTCCTTTAAGTAAAGTAGGAAAAATTCGAGAACATTTTCATTTTAAAATGCAACTTATTCATAAATAAGTTGTGATAAATTCATATGCGGGCTTTTTTTTTTTTTTTTTTTAATATGCGCGATGCATTTTGAAATTTTGATCTGTAGAGTTTTGAAGAAAAAGTTAACAGAACTCAAACAAATCCTGCCTGGTCTAGTCCCATCAGTATGTGGCATGGTCTGAAGGGTCACTTTTCCCATAGGTTAAGCAAACATGCAGAGATGTTACAATATGTGTACAAAAGGAGGCTGTAATCTGCAAATTCACACCTCTGAGCCTCACAGTTATCCAGTGTGGGGACCAGGCAATCATGTCCAAAATGTTCAGCAGAAATGAGGAAGAGCTTAACAAGCAGCAGACATCTGGCCAGAAAGTTATGCTATTAAAAAAAAAAAAAAAAAAATCCAGGGGTTAATACCTGGGGGAAAGTTTGGGTCAGAAGGCAGTGAACAAGTTTTTTAATCCATGCACTAAATTAGGAACACCCTTCAATGCTGAGCTGCTGAAGGAACTCTATCTTAAATTACTTATCTTTACAGGATCTTTTCATTCTACCTCTACTGCCCCAGAAACCTGTCACACTGAGCACACCTCTGTCTTTAGATAAAAAGGCTTTTTCAACTCAGCAAGTTGTGGTTGGTTGAGATAATGCAAAGTTTTGATAGCCATAAAATAGCCTTAGCAGAAATGAAAGAGACTTGAGCCAAGAATCTTTGTCAAAAGTTAGTACTGTCACAGGTTTTTCACCAAGTTCACTACTTTCAAGACCACTTGAGAATTAAGAGGAGTTGGATGTAGGTTAAAACAGAATTATCAGTTCTCAGTGGGGGTCTGACTGGAGATAAAGCTTGAAACCAGAAATCCATACTCTGTGAAAAGCTGTCTTGAAGCAGCTTCTCTTTGAGATGGTGGTAAAATGCTGCCAAGAGCCATTAATCCTGGTGATCTGAGTGTCCTTAAATTAGTATCAAGGGCTGTAAGGATCTGCAGCACAGGATGGGATGTTACAGGTGTGAGGGTCAGACAAAACTCCTGTGATAAAGCCTGGCTGCTCTTTTTCTCTTTGTCAGCCTGTGGGTCCATGGCAGTTTCCCAAAAACTTTGGCATCTCCAGGAGCCAGCTCAAGGTTTGGAAAATGCTGGCTCAGTCATTGCTTTCTGAAGTATTTAGTGCTTGAAAAGGGCAAAGGTGTGGCAGGGGGGTAAGTGTCTTCACCTGGGGGAGCCAGTTAGCTGCCAGGGTCATGTTCAGTATCTACTGATGACATTCTGAGACTCCAATAAAAGTGCTACACCTTTTGATCAATATTTTCAATCAATTTTAATTGCTGAAGCAGGCAGTTTGTGAGCCCAACTAGGAGCTGTATCTCGAGTCAATTTTAGAACTTTGGCATGAAAAGAGGAATTTTAACCCAGCCTTCTAAAATGACAAAGGTAGATTTAATCATTGCACAAATGTATTCAAACATCAAATTGTAATCAACCATTTGTTTGTGGATTTTGTACTTCAGTATACCTCCATGGATACTTTGAATATACTGAAGATGGGTGCCCTTTAATGGGAAGTGCTTAGATCCATGACTATAGGAAAATATTTTTCAGACCAGTAAATTATGTATTTTATTAACTTTTTTCCTCATCTATGCCAAATAATGAATTGTCTTTTATGATTTAACCTTGGATGTATGGGAATCCCCTGGCAGAGGGGAAAACCCAGCAGCACCTCAGCCTGGTAGGTGCTTTGGTAGTTCTTCTACAATACACCACCAAAGCCTAGCATTGCAGGTAGGATTGTATCAAATCAGATAAATCAAAAGGCAAACCTCTTTTTAAATTTTTCCTTTAATGTGTAAATATATGCTAATATAAATTTAATACTTCTGGGGTGATGGAGAATTTTTCAGAATATGCAGTTCTCATGTTATTGCATTGGCCTTTACACTTTCAGAAGACTTAGAGGCCAGAAAGTTTATGCCACATGTGGGATGACAAGATTCTGAACTTATCTCTAAGTGCAGTTTTCTGCAATTTGTTCACCTCCATTTTCTGAAGCTGAAGCCTAAACTGACTGGGCATACAAGTCCTGAGGAAGCAGAATTGCATCTTGCATCCCCCTGGGTTTATAGAGTTCCAAAGGTTGATTATGTGTTTTCAATAGCAATTTTCCAGGCCAGTAGTTTACTGTATCAATTACTCCATGCTGGGAGATGTGTAACAGTTCTTGTTGCACAAATGCACGGCAGATATGGTATCATAGGATGGCAGTTTCAGAACTACCTTGGTTTTTTTTTTCCTCCCTTCAGTTCTGTACCAAGCTCCTGGGCTGTTGCCTCAGATCTGCTGATTGTTAATTTGATTTTTCCCGTAAAAACAATAAAGGAACGAGCAAACACAGCGTTAAGGTACTTAAGAGTGTCCATTACAGTGAAATGATATTCAGTGGCAGCAAATGCTAAATTGTTTAAAGCAGAGAAGATAATCTAGAATTCTTTGGAAATAGGTTTTCTCTGAGGCAAATCTATCAGGCTATAGGGAAAGGAACAAGTCAAGATGCTGCTGTCTGGAATGGAAGAAATGCAGAATATAGGAGCATAGGATGTAAACCCTCTGATCTAAACCTCCACAGGAGCTGTGCAAAAGGGCCTTAGCTCTAAAGAGCACATCATACCTACTCCAGCTCTTGCCATCCACTGCAGCCCACAGAGCAATCTCCCAAGACTACAACAAGCCTGCATATTTTGGGAAAAGACCAAAAGCCAAACCATGTGTTATAGGGCAAGAACAGCTTAAAAGCTTGTGTTCTGCTCCTTAATTGGTTGGGGGAAATGCTAAAAAGCCCCACAGATGATCCTAAGATTATGACTGCCCACCAAAGCAAAAGCCCCTTTTCTGGAGCCCCAAGTGAGTAACTGGATACTCAAATAAAGTGCAGATGTGAAATAATGACAGAGAATTTTTTTTTTTTATTTTTACAGAGGACATTCTGTACCCTGTTATTCATCAATCTGGACAGACAGGAAGCCTTAATTCTAAAGAAAACAGGGGAAAATTTGCAGAACAGCTTGATGTCTTTGTGTCACCCTCAAGTTCTTTCTCCATCAATTACTTACAAGTAGATAGAATCTAAATCTTGCTGCTTGTTCTGCATAACTATCATAAGATGATAAAGAGAGGTCTGGGGACTGAACTTTTCTTGTCTCAGGTCCTGCAGCTTACTCTTTAACTTGATGAATCTTGTTTAACAACCCTCTCCCTTCAGCTCTTCAGAATGCTACATGTGTGTAGTGAGTGATAATGAAAAGGAGCAGTGTTTGCTTTTGTAATATATGCCATAATTTACATGAACTTGTCATTATCTAAGCATAAAGGATGTGTAGAAAAGTTTTGTGCTGTTCTATCTGTCCTTTACTCAGTAATTAAGAGTGCACTGATACAGATGTATTGTAGGCAGATATTATCCGAGTCTTGACAAAGAACCAAAATTATTCATCTAATCTATCATGATGGCCATCTTGAATACTAACTAGGGCACTTCTTGATCAGAGTTGTCAAAAGACACTTGCCAGGGAACATCTTTACTGGCAGATACTGTCTTTCATATGAACTACAAATCTCTCCTGCTTCAGTTTGCATTTCTCTGGCCATGAAAAATCATAGCAGCATAAATGTGTCTGTCTTTTCTTCCTTCTATTCTCTGTTGAATTTATTTTTATAGAAAAGTCTTTCATGACTTTGTTAACATGCTTTTCTTGGCAGGATAATTCTTAAAGCTGCCTGCTTATTTTTTTTTTAATACATAAAATTCTATCAGTCCTTCGTTTCTGCCTGTGTGGTGGAGAGCCCAGAGTGGAAGATCTAATTCTGTTCTTGGCATTTAGAGTTTTGATTATGCTGACTTCAAAGGAGTTTATTCTTATTTATCCTGTGGATATACTAGCAGACTCAGGCTTTATAATAGACAGTAATGTGGTGTTTTTACATAGTTTGAAATTTAGTACCACTGTAGGATGAGTGTGTGAGTTCCCACTGACATTGCACACACCAGGAACATCTTGGGGAGAGAGTTTGACCCTGAACAGGAGAAAAGATTCAAACTACTACAGCTACTTTATGGGAAATTTTATCACACCCAAGGGTATGGAGCTTGTCACTTGGGAGCTATGTGCTTTGTAACCTCAGTGAAACACAAAAATTTATTAACTTGGCAGGCGTTTCCAGTATTTTATTATTCAAGGGGCAGGATCTGTTGCATATTTCAGGAGTACTGGCCAAGTGATCTACTTGGGGTTCAATTAGTTGGTCTTAAATTCCTGCAGTCCTGCTCCTGTCCCTGGTGATAACTCAATTTTTAATATAGTGTTTTCTTTCTATATTAAATTTTAATAAATTAGTGCTCAAGTTGTAGTATTGATTTTGAAAATGCTTTAAGTGTGAATCTTCCTGATTCTCATGTATTTTGAATGCTGTGAAAGTAAAAGCTGAGAAATCATAGAGGCTCATAATTTTGTCACATTTGGGACAATTTCTGAGCAGCAATGCAACTGCTCAGAAATCTGGAATATTAAATGTAACCAAAATTGAAGTCCTTGCTAAAGGTCACAGGTATACTGGGCTACATCAACTCAGCAGAAAGGCTGTGAGTGTTTTACCATAGATAAAGAATGTATTTCTTCCTTTAATACACTTCACAAGTTTTCCAAAACTCTCTTCTGAAATTTTTTAGAAAGCAGAGGCTGCTGTGGGTACTCAGGATGGAAACCTTCAGCCCACCAAAGTTACAGCCTGCATAATGCTGGGTGACACACTGGGAGGGCTCAGGCTTCTGAAAGTCAAAGTACCACTGCCACCTCCATCTGAACTTAATACAAACAGGATTCCTCTTCTAGAAATGAAAACTGGCATGCTTCTGCTAACACAGCTAAAGGTTTGAATGCCTTCTGCTCTATCAAACATATCTTTGTGGGATGGTGGTCTGAGATGTCAGGTGGAAAACTCTGGGAGATGCTTTCCCATCAAAGGCATCTGGGCTCATTCGCTTACAGTTTGGGGAGTTCCACTGGCAGCTTGAATTTTCCTCCAGGTCATTAGTGTGGATAGGTTGCTATCAGCTTTCTGGGCTGCTTCATTCTTCTGACACCATTTTAAACTTAGTTTGTACTCTGAAGAACAAATGCATTTTACTTCTGCTTGTGTATAAGCCCTTGCATAAATTCATTGACAAGATTTCTTTGCAGCTCTTCTCCTTGCTTCTAAAAGCGTGATTACTCCTGTTGTGAGTTATGTTTTCAGAATAATAAGTATGTTTGGGGTAACACACACTTTTTAAAGTATCCCAAGATCTATTTTTCTTTGAATTTGAAGAAACAAGGCAGAACTTTTGATTTATAACAGTGCATTCTTAGGTGTAAAGCTTTCACTGTAACAAGACCTGCTAAAATGTGTAAATCCTCAATGCACACTATGTTAAATTTACTTTGACTATTAGATACACATCAGGCTACTTTTTTGTTCTATGCACACCCACAATTTGAGTTTTGTTTTGTTTTGCCAATTTCAGCCCTTTTTATTTAGTGTCACTTTTAAATCCATGTGTGCTGAGAAGCCAGGTCCTGGCAGTGATGTAAGGACACCTTGTGAGGGCTGTAAGATGTAGAACATAGTGCCAACCAAAATCCCCAGGCTTCAGAGTAATGCTCTTCTGCCTGTGGTGCTTTACTGTAACACCTTTTTATGGTCAGTGCAATTCTTGTAAGGGTCTAAAAATACCAATCAAATATTAATGACAAAATTCTGACATTGCTTTAAATAGATGAATCAATAAGACTGATGTTACAGTGCTCTGAAAGAGTTTCAGTTCAGCAGAAGCGCGATTTTTTTTTTTTCTGTGGATGACTGTGTGTGAGGGATGTCAGGCAAAGGGGGGCAGAGGGGCAGTGGCACAAGGCACTCTGGGGCACTGCAGCACCGTGGGCACAGCTGGCACTTCCACAGTGCCTCGTCCTGCCCTGTGCACGGAGCAGCCGCTGGAGCCCGTGGCTCGGGGCACCTCCCCATTTTCCTCTCCTCAATGCCATCCTCTCCTTCTCTGATGTACAGCAAGAGTTTGATGAAGCCTTTCAGTGCCCCAGGAGGCAGCAGCAGGGTCCCCTGTGCCCCCTGTGAGCAGTGGGGTCTGAGAGCTGCATGCTGACCTGGCCTGGTGGGCTCAGCATGCGGGAGGAGAAATCACCAGTACCTGATCCAAGTTCTCCCCACCTGACACAATCCTGGTGTGCATCTGTGTATACCCATGAAAACTGACTTGGATGGCAACATGGTAATTTCAAATTAAATTTTTAAAATAATTCTTTAAAGCCCCTGCACAGCAGGGTGAAGCTGATGAGCTCCATGCAAACAAAACCCAGCATCTCTGTTCCATGTTTGGTCCCTGGGTGAGATACTTGCTCCTGGGCTCTTTTAAGAACATGAAACAAAACTTGATGAAAAATAATTTTGCATTTTCAGAGGGGTGCCTTCTTGGTCTAGTTAGGGCATGAGTAATTATGTTTTCTGAAAGAAATACCAGTAGGCAATGCAGCTGGTTGTGAGCAAGATCTGGGTTGTGCATAGGAACCTGCACTGGGAGATGTGTTCTTTCTCTGGGCCTGCTCTTATAGCCTGCCACTACTCTATTTTTCAAGGCCAAAGAAAGAACTTGTTAAGATAAATCATAATAAAGTGTTTTGTTTGGCTTTTTCTTTAGAAAATGATATTTCTCTGATATCAAAATGGTCAGGAAAAGAAGGTGACTTGGATTTTTTTTTTTTTAATAACTTCAAGGAACTTTGACAAGCTCTATGCTTGATATGTAATTTTAAAATCTTACTAAATATCCCATGGCGTAATTTACAATGTAAAGGTGGAGGGAAGTAACATCAAAATCAGGTATTTGAAGAGTTTTTTATTTTATGAAGAAAGGAATGAAGTTTGGGGCAATTTTGGCTGCAGTGAATGTGAATTGACTGTTCAGGATTCAGACAAAGACAAACAGCAGGATTCTGGCCTGTTCAGGGATTTGCTTGGCAGAACCTCGTGGGATACAACCTATGAGTTTGGACTGAGCTTTGACACAGCCATGAGCATCCCCTGTGGCTCAGCACCATGCCCAGCTACTGAAGTGTGGAATTACTAAGTCATTTTAGATTGCAAAGACTCTGCTTAGGAAAACTTCTAGTGCACTGATGAAATTTGATTGGAAGATGGATTAATTAAGAAAATTTATCTATTTGCTAGTTTTTCAGAGACTCAAGTGACAACGCTTTTAGTGTATTCAGACATTACTTTGAAATGCTGGCATTGCCCATCTCACTTGGCTGCCTTTAAAATGACTTTACTTTTCATTACTGGATTTATGGAAACGTTCTAACACACGCATCTATCAGGTTCTAAGCAACTTGCAGGGAAAGAGGATATCTCTGGGCTCAGATAAAGCCACAATCTTATTAGAGTTGTCTAGAAATAGCCTATCTGCTATTCTTAGCTACTAGCTGCAGACAATGTAAAAATAATTGTCCTGCTGTTGAAGGTGTCCATGATCTAATTATCTGTTGTAATTTTTAGGGATGCCATATCTGTATTAATATGAGATTATGTTCTATAAAGACTACTTTTTCAGAAAGAAAAAAGAAGATCTATAACATGTTTGACAAATTTCCCCTCTATGTCTTCAGTTGCTGTTGTAATTCATGTGGAAGAAATGGCAAACAGAGAGAGAAAAGATACCCACAAAGTGCTATACAAAGATTTTAATCACTTGTCTCAGATAGTATTAGATAACAAAAGGATTGTTTAGGATAAAAATGAGGTGAAACAAAATCTCACAGTGCTTAAAGAAACATAAGGCTGCATCTTCTCATTGTGCTCTTGTCCCTCCTTGTGGGGTTGTACAGATTCTGCTCAAGCCTTACACATTTGTAGTGATGTTATCCTGGTCCTGGGGCATCAGGGATGTTGTGTGGCACCTCCAAGGTCTCACCATATTTGGCCTGAGCTTAAATGGTTGGATTTTTTTATTAATTATTGCTGCTTGACTTACTTAAATTGTAGTCCAAAGCCCTGTAAGCATGAACCTTTTGTGAAACCATCAGAAATACATACCTGGTGTGCTGCCAGTTGACCATGACACGGAGGGAAAATGGTAAAACCTTGTTTTCTGTTCCATGCTTTCCTGCTGTGTTTGTCTGCAGAGTGTGTTACTGCAGGAGTGGCTGTTGTGGGTTCTGTGTTTGTGGACAGCTCATCATTTACACCCACTGGGGGATTTCCTGAGCCTTTCCTTTTTCAGTGAAATGAAATGTTCAATTCTCTGATGTGCTTCAGTTTTGACTGCAGATAATTATTGCTCAAGATAGTTTGGTTGATACTGCTGGTATCTGATGCTGTGAGGACTCTGCTGTGTGAAAATACCAGCATATCAAAAGTTGATGCCTCTCTCTCTCTTACCATTAGTTGGCTGAGGAAAACAGCAGTTGTGCCACTAACTGTAAATTAAAGTTTGTATCAAAAGGTCCAACATATGCACGAAATGCACCTGCTGCAGGTGTGCAGAGAAGCAGGCATAACTGAGCATGTGTTTTGGGCAGGGAGAAGAATAAAGCTGCACATTTCTGGAGCTGCCCTGAAGCATTGGTTGCTAATGTTTGACATGTTGTGCATTCTCAATGTCCAAGCATGCAGACAGTATTGGCATAGGGTGTCACTTTGCCTTGTAATTATCTCATCAAATGTTTTTGGAATTTAGTGATTGATCCTTCACATTAAGGCAGTTTTTTCTCCCTACATGATTTTCCACATTCTCTAAAACTCCAGATGATATTTTAGGATGGTTTTTTTGAAAGTATCCAAATCCTGTGCGTGTGTCTGATTTGAGTATTGCATTCTTTTGTTCACCTGACTTTGTATTTTAATTTCATAACAGCCCTCAGTGAGCACAGCTCTCTCTGTTTCCCAGCTGAGATCTCAGAGTCTGCAGTCTGCTTTACACAGCACAGAACAGCTCCCAAGTTCTTATGTCTACAGTGCTTAAAGTAACAACAACATAATAATAATAATTTTTTTAAAAAGAAATTCCAGTGTGGGTTTATATATTGTAATCATGCATGTGGGAAACTCCATATCTGCTCAGGGCACTTACTAGGAATAATTATATGGGCTCCAGTCCTGATTGCAGAGTGTTTGTACCCATAAAAATAATTATTCCTATGAGTCATGCCACTTTCATCATTGATGCTAAACCATTCCAAGGTAGCTAATTAGGGAAAAAGGAGTTTGTTCTTGTATTCTCTACACACAAGAGTACCTTTCCAGACATGTTTATTTCCTTTGTATTTAGAGGAAAAACAGAATTGCTCAGGAAGCTGGGCACACATTAGATAATCTCAGGCTGATAGTTTCCTTCTAGCAGATTAGCACTGGAAATAACAGATGTTGCAGTAAAGAAAGATGCCCCCCTCCATGCAGTTTGGAGTTGTATTCAACTCCATAAAAATAAGGCATTGGTCCCACCCAGTTGTTTTTTAGCAAGGGATCTTGGAAGTCATTGTCATTCAGTTCACAAACTCCACTGCTCTGGATATTGCAACATTTTGTTTTGCAGCATCTTTCCTGTTTTAGCAAACAGCACATAATTTGGGCTAGTGCTGAATTTTGATTTCTTTTCTGGTCAGTGATGAGTTGCTGGTGTTCCCAATTGGTGTTATTGGGTTATTTGCCCAGTGGTGGCCACCAAAGTCTGAAGGAAAACTTCAAGTTGTTTTGTCTCTTATCTGCCAGCTTGGAATTTTGTCCCCTCTTGTGAATAGTTTCAGCTAGGTGTGAAATCAGTCTTCTTCTATTCAGGTCATGTTCATATTTTCTGTTAAAAAAAGATATCTGGCATATATTGAAACATTTATATTATTTAACTAGGATTAACCTGGATAAACCATTTTTTTCATTGTGATTTACCACTGAGATTTTACCTGTTTTAGCATGTAAATTATGATGGCTGCTTCTGTACAGCCTTGTGTTTAATTATTAACACAATTTGACTGTAACTGCTGTCCATAACCTGGAGTACCTGAGCAACACTGCAGACTCCAGGGATTTGATGGACAGAAATCTTTGAAAATGCCTTGACTGCAAACACAGAGCTTTGGTATCCTCCTGAGAAATAGGAATAATCCTTATATTTTTTTTTTTTGGCAATTGTAGCACAGAATCATAGTACTGTGATTTGGTATTATTTATGGAAGCAGGTAATAGATTCCAGCCAGATACATTTTTATTGTCATTTTTTGTTGTTGTTCAAAATGTCTGTATCACACAAAGGATTGCCTTTGTAAACAGAAAAAAAGCCCATTTCAAAGGTCTTTGTATGCTGAGAAAGTGCTGATATGAATTTTCTCCCAAGCAAACCCAAATGAAGCTTGGGTGGTAGGGCATTTTCCATCATTTGCTTCAGCTCAAAATTCTGAAAATACAGATTTTTTTTTTTTATTATTCATTATTATATAGATTAAAATGAAACTACTTCTGAATTTAACCCTTTTTCCAGCTGTATCACCTATGTCTCACGTATTAGAGCAGGAATGATTTCCTAATCTGAACTCCAAGAAAAGTATGTATGCAAATGATTTTATCAGTTTAATAAACTGAAGCAAAATCTAAGATTATGGTCCTGTTTTCTCCTTGTAGCCATTGAGAATGGATATGTGGATGCTAAAGGAAGGAATCATTGCCTTCATGAGCAAGAAAGGATGGAACTAATCCTCCTGTTTATTTGTGAATTAGAGGGTGGAAGGGTGAGACCTGGCACTGTATCCAATATGAAAAGGACATTTTCATTGCCCTGCCTCCATGCTTGCCTTGCTTAGGAATAAAGACTTTCCTAGTATTTTCCCAGGTCCCTGAATCCAATCAAAGTACAACAGCAATTGAAACAAGCACATTTTAGTTATTTGGACACTTGGGAGCCCTTCTCAGCATCACTCACAGCAGTGCCTGCAGTCATGCTGTCCATCCATGCCATAGGTGTAATGCATATTTTTAAACTGAATTGCTAGGTCAGAAGAATCAGGGAATTGCTGTTTTAAACAACAAAACAAAAAAATCCCTAATGAAGGAGGAAATATTGCACTTTAAAAATGGGAAAATAAGCCTCCTGCAGATATGAAACTGTCAAGAGCAGTTTATGAAAGCAGCTTTGTCACTGAAGAAGTAAAGCCTAATAATTTTTAATAGGCCTATAAATCTCTCTTATGAAATGCAGCTACTGTAAACACCTCTTCCATATTTTCCCAAGTGTTTATGCAGAGCTGTTAAGTGTTGGTAAAGAGACAGGATTGCCACATCTGGCCCCTGCCCTCTGAAGGAGCTGCAGGCTCATTGGGGTGGTGGGAGAGAGTGGGGAGCAGTGGGCAGGGCAGGGGAAGAAACCTAAACTCCCAAATGGAGCTAGAAGATGGATATTTTAATGAAAATTATAGGGAACCATGCAGTTATGTTGCTAGTTTGTGGCTCCACTTGGAGAACTGGGAGAGCTGAGGGCAGGAGGGACAGATGTGGCACCAAACCTCTGCTGGTTTCTTGAGGGATTCTGAGAGCAGTGTTTCTGTGAGCAGACCCAGCCTCTATCTGCTGAGATGTTTAATGAGCCCAAGTAATGAACAAGGGGCAGGCACATGAAAAAGCCTGTTCTGGCTCCTCAGCTGTCCCCTCAAGGTGAAGGCAGCTGTTGCTGGGAGAAGTGTCTGTGCTCACACTGCTCCAAAGGGGTGTGAGTGCTGGGGCTGGAGGGCTGTGCTGAGCCCTGCCAAGGCTTCACCCCCTCCCTGTGCCAGCCCCAGAAGAGAGGCCCATGGTGTGCTGCTCCTGCCTGCTCTGACAGAGCTTCACAGGTGCTGCTGTCCTGTAACACTGAGGTTTGGCAGGAAATGCAAATCAGGACAATGTGGATTAGGTAGATTGGTAAACCCAGGCTAAGTTTTTTATATACAGCTTGATCCTGAGAAAGAATCTGGTTAGCTTAGAGGTGCAGCACAGCAGTAATATTCCTTCCATGCATTCCCCTCCTGCTGCTCAGCATCAGTCCAGCTGAGTCTTGAAGGAATTCCTGCTGAGCCTGTGACAGAAATGCTGCTAAACACAAAGCTGAGTCAGAATCCTTTCTTTCCTTCCATAGAGATCAAATAGCTCTGATGTTTTGGGAACTGGGAATTTCTAGTTTCTGGTTTGGGAACCAGGACTGGGTACCATATTTCTGCTGCTCTTTATTTTGTATTGTCTTGTTGGTCTGTGTTTCCCTGTACAAAGAATTCTGGTATTTATTAGATGTGTTAGCTTGTGATGCTGCTCTTACATGGTGTGGAGCGAGGGATGTGAAAATGAGGATTTCTGGGGAAGTCTCATGGAACCTGAGCTTTGGAAAACTCTGCAATGAAGTATGTAACAGATGTGTAGCAGAAAATGCTGTACTAGGGGACTTTATGTGAATGCCTCATAGCTTAGGGGAAGATTCTGGGTCCAGACCAAAATTCTCAACTTCCTTATAATGAGAAAATTTGCAGCCTAATTCTCTGCTGTGATTCCCCTTTAGGCTTATATTGGTGGGTGTAATAATCTTGATTCACTAAAGGCGTGAGTTGCATAAAATATGACAGCCCTCAGCCCTAGCAGGATGCTTTGTCTCCCAGAGATGAATGTTCTGAATACTTTCAGGTAATGATCAAATGGATATACCTGTCACAAGTGAGTCACTTTTCTTTATGCCTGCAGAAAGAGTTAGTGCATGTTTCAATGCCTGGTTTACTCTGGTGCTATTTATATTTCAAGGTCTTGGAGCTGGATAGAAAACAAGGAATAATGCTTAAATAACAAATTTATAGTTTGGGGTTTTATATATATATATATATATATAAAGTCTATAAAAATGGTAAACCAGGCCTCATGAACCTGAGTGCAAATCATTTTATAGTTTAAATTTGGATTATTTTTATTGGGATTATTTTTATTGCATTTTAAATGTGAGACTGAAAAAAAAATTCACTCCAGATGCCATATTGCTCTGTACAAAGCATACATGGAGCCATTTCAACTGCTGTTCAAATATAGCTGTCCCTTGAGTGAAGAACAGAAGCAAACCAGCAAATTTGACCACACAAATGATGTGGTTTGAGAAAGACCTTGAAAGAATATCATTGAGCAGGGATACACCTCTGGAACTGCAAACTTGCCTTGGAAAAATTGCTTGATGGAAGTCCAAGGCCTTGGCACCCTTTTGTGCCTGAGGGTCTCAGTCAAGGTCCTTGACACTGGGTGAATTCCACTCTTGGGGGCTTAGCAGAGCCTGGATCTGTTTGTAGAGAGAATGGCCACAATTTTAATGCTCGTTTAAAGAGAATCTGAACCGAGGACTAGCAGTATCTATCACTTTCTGAGTACCTGTAAACAAGCTCCTGATTTGCATTAAGATAAAGCTGTAGAGTAGCACTGTGTTACACTGTGCTGTGGCTTTCTGGCACAGTGGCTGCCAAACCAGTTAATCAGATCTGCTGGAGGAGACCCAGCTGTGAAAGGTGAAGATTTGCCCAATTTTTCCTAAATGAGCTTAGGGCTTTTCTTGCCAGATCTGTTTTGTGGCGAGAGCTGTGAATTGATGGTGGTGGTGTGTGTGAACCGGGCAGACCCACACCAGAGAAAGATGACATCAGCTGTACAAACATGTTTTATTTGCTTTCCAACCAACATGTAATGCTGCTTTTGGAACGAAACCCAAATAATGCAGGGTAGGCCCCGGGTGTCTTAAATCTTAACAGATTTTTTTTCAGACAATAAATGATCTAAGGTGAAGCGTGGGTAAACATATAAAAATAACAAATTGTTTAAGCTGTTATTTCTTGACAAAAAAACACAGTAAGATTTCAGCTTTATATATATATGTGTGTGTGTGTGTATATATATATATATAAAACTTAATAATGAAATTATTAAGTTAGCCCACTCTTTTTTTCTCCACATCCTGACATGCTAGGACAGTCTGAAAGAAATTATGTAAATCATTTTACTTCTGCAAACAGGAGTGAAACTCTGGCCCTAGCCCAAGGCAGTGATATTTTTTCACCTAAGAGCTTTGTATTTCTGAAGGCTACATTGCCGACTATTCAGAATTAAATGCTGCAACTTGAAGTGTAGTTTTTAAGGATTTATCCCGAAATGGGCTTTAAAAATCATACTCAAAATTTAAAAAGTTGTATAATTAAGTGCAGCTTAGCAGAAAAGATAATGAAGCTCTAAATAACAAAAAAAAAAAAAAGTCTTCAATTGTCTTGAAAATGTATTTAATCTTTCACATTTTTGTTAGTCACTCTTTCACATTTTTGTTAGTCACTCAACTCTGCTTAACCCACCACCAAGATTATTTCTCTCTCATTTGGAGTGTGAATTTTATATTATGCTCAGCTATTTGCTGTTGTAGTTTTGGTTGTCCTTGAGGACACAGCAAAAACATTGCATCCGTCTGCTGAGAATCGGGCTACATGTGCATCACATTAGCCAAGAGAGTAATGTAAATATAATAAATGTTGATGAGAAGGGAAAGGAATAAATGATGAGACGGGAGGGAAGGGAATAAATGTTGTTTCTTGATGCGGATGGGAAGGAATCTCAACCCAGAGGTGCGAGAAGGTTGTGAATCAGAAGGAAATCATCCCCCGGCTGCGGGTGCAGGCAGGGGGAGCCTGAGGACCGCGGAGCCGCTCCGGGCAGCGCTTCCCTCTCCCGAGCGCTGCGCTGCGGGGCTGCTCTCGGCAGGGACAGCCTGACCCGCTCCTCCTGCCCTCATCGCTCCCGTGTCCCCAAGGGTGTGACAAAGCAGCCGCTCCGCGCAGGTGGCGGTGGCAGGTGCGGCGCTGGGACTGTCGCGGCGGAGCTGCCGCGCTCAGAGCGCTCCGGCGGCACCTGAGCCGCTCCTGCCGGGAATGCTGCAGCACCAGGAATCCCTCCCTGCTGCTCCTCTCCCCGTGCCACCGCCGGGACGTGCCGGTCAGCAGGGCCTGCCACAGCCACCACAGCGGCTCCTTGCCACATCCGCACGGATCGGTCACAGCAGGAGCGATCCCGGCTCACAAGTGTCGCTCGTGTGCAGAAGTCTTGGGCTGAGATTCTCGTGTTGTGGCTCCTGTCTGATTTTCCTCATGGTTTGATAAAGTACTGTGGATTTGGAATGGCTGCTTTTCCCCTTGGAACAGTTGATGATTGTGCTGATAACATCACCCTGCTACACGTTTGCCACAGCCAGCCCAAAGACAGGACCCCTCACGTTTCAAACACATGGCACTTGGGATGTACACGTGGAGTGGGAGGTTTTCTCTGGGTTTCATTCTGCCGATGTGTGTTTGTGAGAGAGAACACACTGAGGGGAGTTTGGTGAGCTGGAGACAGTGACAGAGCAAGTGTGGGGACCATGAGCCCCAGGAGGAGATAAATACTTGGGTGGGAAACTGTAGGAATGCCCTGAGGAAGGATGTGGGCTTCAGAGGTGGGACAAAGCATTTACTGTTAATTAGGGAAGTATTTGGCAACACGGCAGCTCCTCTTCCAAGTGGAAGCAACCTCTGAATTTCCTTCTCCCCAGTGACCCAAAAGGCACAATGCAATGAAACCTATTTCAGGCACTTTGGCTAAGATCACAATTGCCAGGCTTCTTTATGATAATAATTTATGCTGCAGTGTAATTCCTAAAGTAACAATAATAATTCAGATGGTGACAGACTCTTAATTAAAATCAGTATAGAAGCCTTCAGCTTCTAGCTGCTTCAGTCTCCCTATTGTCAATACATATTGAGTGCAAGAGTTTGGTGAGATGGAGTTGGAACAGCCTGGTGGCAGCTCCGAGAGCTGAGCACATCCTGGATCTCTCCAGGTATGTGCACAGAGCTAACTAGGGAAACAGAATTTCTATCAAGGTTTTACCTTGATTTTACTGATTTAAAGCAATTTGCAAGGTTTCATTCCATGGGAATGGGTTGATAACCGAAGGAAAAATAGTAGTAAGGAAATGTATGATCTACATCCTGGAAGATTGACTTCAGAGCAGTACTGAAAATAATTGAGGAATATTGAGCAGAAGGGGAAACTGGCAAGTGTGAAAAACTTCTGCTGGACTGCAGCTGGCTCTTAGCCAAAGCCACAATAGCAACCAGCACAATTCAGCTCTAGACTTGCTTCTGGAAGGGGTGTAAACTCTCACATTTAATTGGAAGCAGCATTTCACTGGGAGGGTGGGTGGAACAGGAACATGACTCTAAATGTTTACCCACCTCTTCCTACTGCAGAGCATTTTGTTCCTTTCTGAGGCACAGTGATAAAAAGGATAAAATTGATGATTAGCCTGACTCCCATTGCAATTCCCATTGGCCCTGTGTAAATCAGGGATTGGAGCAGCCACATGAGCAATTCCAGTCCACTGACATAGCAAGTTCCTTGTGTTTTATTTTACTCTGGAATTCATTTCAGGCACAAGTAGACTGAGAAGCAGATGATGACAAATAATTGAGTTAATCCAAGAAAGCTCCAGGGCTACATCTATCACAGTAGGGGCAAGACCAATGCATGCAATTTCCTGCCTCTATCAGGGTGGATTATCTAATTATTCCAGCCTTCTGAGGCATCCATTTGCTTATGTCTCCTAGGTGGGATTTCTTGTTGTGGGAGAGAGTCACTCATTAACTTCTTAAACTGAGACTTGAAGATTTAGCACAAAGTGTTATATGAGAATATACACCATTAGTAGTAGATAGGAATCAGTTTCAACTGATGGAAATACTGAATAAAAGAGATGTTTTATCAAGCATGTAAAAAGATAGATGTTGCTATAATCCAAGTGTGCACATCAATTTAGATGAAAGATGACCACTCTAGCCTTGTTCTCAATTCATTGTAATGATATTCATATATATATATAAGTCTTATTTACTCTTTTCTAGATGAGTCAGCCAAGGTAAAAATAAAAGCTAAACAAGTTGGAAAGGAAGAATCCTTTTATTCTTCTATTTTCCCTTTCTAGGAAAAGTTTCAGCAGACACTTTAAATAGGAAACTTGAAGAGCATAGTCTCTTCTGGTGCTAGAGATCCATCAGGAACGTTAATAATTACCATATTTGAGGTTTTCTCCATACAGGAAAAATCCCTTTCATCACTCTGGTATCAGGTACATGTTGGCCATTATTACAGAAAATATAACAGGAAGATGTAAATGAAGGTCCTTGTTCTTTAAAGGTATCAGGAGGATCGCTAGCTCTCCCCTCTGTATGTGAGTCCATATTTATACATGTAATTTTAGTTCACTTAAGATTTAGGAAAAAAACATGTTCAAGTACCTTTTTTTCTTTTTTTCTGTGAAATAGTTTTTCAATTTTTTCTCAAACTTCTACTGCAGTAAGTAAGAATAAGAATATTGTTACATGCAGTACAGATTCAAATATCTTTCTGGTGCTTAATGTGTTTTTCTCAGATACCTGTGTTAGAACAGAGAAGCAAGTCTAGCTGTGTAAGGCCTTTTCTGTAATTTAGGCTGGTGTGAAGTGTTTCTAGGTAACTTTTAGCTCACTGATATGCAAACAGGCAAAATTCTTTCTCAAGCTGACATCAAAGCTAACAGTAGATCAAAAATATTTAATGAAAAAACTCATAGGTAAGCCATTAAAAATGCAACAAAGTGGTCAGTGTCTGGCGAAGTTAAAGCATGGATAATAACATTCATATGCTAATGCAAAGCTGTTTACATGAGGGAAATATAAACCTATCAAATTGTCTGAAGTTGCCATTAAAGTTCATGAATCCTTTTCTGAGATGAGAGGCATTCCTATTTGAATGTAGATAAATATTCATGGCAGGCTTTCATTTGAAGGGAGAAATTTTCTATTAATAAAATTATATCTGGTCTAGATAGGCTGCTACTTGCGTGTTGCAATAAAGGTGGTTTGCACTCTATGAAAAAGTGAATATTCATTGATGTCTGTAAAGTTTCTCAGTACAGTACCACCTCAAAACATAGCTAGCTCAGGCTTTTTTGGTAGTGGATTTGTTTCTTTGTTTGTTCCTTGTTTTTAAATAAGATCATGGGCATTCTACTGTTGGGTTTTTTGGGGTTTTTTTTGTCTTTTTTGAGTTTAAGACTAAAGTGCATTTCATCTCAGTTTCTTGAATGGAAACAGAACTTTCACTGTACAGATCCATTTGTCTAATACTTCAAGGCTTATAGGAAAAAAGAACTGCAGAGAAAGTTTTTGCCTGCGTCAAGTCAATGATATCTTATTTGAGGGGAGTAGCAAGAAAAAGGGAACATGAATGTGTGAATCTGTTAGAGAGTAATTCTGTTTTAACTTGTCCTAATTGTTGGGGTTTATTTCATATATGGTTTTTACACTGTTTTTAAAATGGAACATCTCAGATGAAGCTGCTTTCATTCTTTATGGCCAAAGTACCTGCATAGCTGTTTAAATTTGGTAGCACTGCTGTTGATCAGGTGCTTTGGCAGACAGTAAACCAGTGCAGCCTTCTTTCCTAGGAATGATTTATCCTGATTTTGATCCCTTGTGTGATTTCTGTGGTGTTTAAGGAGTAGCATTCATCATTGAACCATGGGAGGTTTTTTTGAGAAGTGTTTTGGAAGAGCTTGCTAATTTTTATTACTGGTTTACAAGAATCTGTAGGACTGTAACACGTCTCAGGTCTCTACAACTATAAAAGAAAAAATCTGTGGAGTTGCTCAATAAACTCCAAAACTTTTGAAGGTGTGGGTTGATATAGAGAGAGTGATGGGTTTAAGTTTTGGGTTCTTATGGAAAACTAGCACTGTGCAGCACTGTTAAAACAGGGGAAAGTGCTGTAAGAGCTGCCAGACCCTTGGATCATGACAGATACTTGTCAACAAGGAATCATTGAGTGGGTGCGCTCATGAATCAGCATCAAAAATAATCCTATTCAGCATTTTTGCAGGTAATAATGAAGTAAATTGGTAAAAATTCAATTTGCACTTGACCCAAAAGGGAAGGTACACATTGAGGACAGAGGATGCTGCTGGCTGGTTAGGCCAGCTGCCTTGGGCTTTAGCACAGCCAAATCCAACATTGCACACCCAGGAAGAAGCAGAGAGTTGGGCACACAGTAGGGATTATATTCTGGGAATCTCTAACTCTGGGATGAGCTACAGGGAATCTTCAGCTCGAGGAATCTGGCTGTAATGTGCTTGGAATTGTGGAGTGTGGGGCAGTGTGGGCCCCTGGCAGCCAAGAGCCAGGATGGGGGAGCTGGAAGGTGCCAGGAGCCCCCCAGGGCACCACGGCTGGGGACAGGGATCTGATCAGGCCAGAGCTACCAGTCCTCCTCCCTCCCCCTCACATCCAAGGGTTGTGTTGCTCCAGGGCTTTCTAATCAGTTCCTGAGCAACTCCAAGAAGTATCTTGTTTTTCTTAGGAACAATCTAGCCCTGAGTTTTTATCAGAGATTAGCAGTTGCTAGACTACTACTGCACAGATATTATTTCCAAAGGATTGAAAAGAAATAAAAACATATATTGCAGGAGCAGATGAAAGATGCCTAATAGGTAGAAAGGGCTGATTTCATCTAATCAGATATAGAATAAAGCTGGATTAATACTCTTGCAGTTGAATGTTGGGCACAGATTTCATTGGATTCCCTCCAGGCTTTTTGATTAGAGACTATCCACACTGGTAAATGCTGAGGTACTCTCAAAGGAGCAGTGCAACAGAATTCACATTTGATGCTTCTGTAGCAAACCTAACTTTTAGCTGCCAATGTGTTAAATATTTTATCTCATTCTGAGCCAAAATACTGACTGGATGTTACAGATGGTGATGTGCATGTTTTTGGAAAGATGATGAATGCCTCCAGCCCTAGCTACAAATGGCTAACTAATTAAATATTGTACAGTGAGTTTTTGATTGTGGTACAGTGGAAATTTACAGAATCAGCTCTGGTGAATATTTTCATTCAAGAAACAATAGCTTTTAAGCATAGTATTTATTCATCAGTGGAAATTTGCCTCTACCTATGGAACAACCACAGAATCAACTCAAGCACATGAGTTGCCTTCATAATAGCAGTTAAATACTGAAGAGGAATGGTGTGTGATATCATCTGTGGAAAATCCAGCAATTCACTCCAAAGGTGAAAATCTTGGCAGGTCTGTGCATGTGGTTGCAAACTGGCAGCCCTTGTGCTTTGGCCAGGGGGACTCTGCACTAAGCCAGATCATTCTGCAGGTGATCAAACTTGTGGTAAAAAAGGAATGACTGCTCTTTGAGCAGGTGAAGTATCCAAATAGAAGAGGCAAAGGTCAGAGGAATAATTTTAAAATCTCCTTGCTTAGCAATATATATATTTGGGGAAAAAAAAATCCATATATCCAGATCATCAGCCAGAGCCATAGGCCACAAGGTTAGAGTATAAACTGTCAATATTAACTGCTGCTAATGGAAATGCAGATTGCTGGAGCAATGGAGCAGAAGATGCACAGGCAAGACATGAAACCAAAGGGAGTGACAGCAAAGCGAAGAAGAGGTTGGTGCAGGGTCATAGTGCTGGCCAGAATGGGCCTGGGAAACAGGACTTGGAAATATTGACCTTTTTTTAGAAATTTGCACTGAGGAAAGACCAGCTTCACCATTAGCTTTTCCTCGTAGCTGAAACTGTCTGGTTTTGGATCCCTGTTGAGGCTGAAACAGCTGTGCAAATAACAGCACTGACTCAAGCAGTAACAAAGACCCCGTGCTGCATTCCAGCCAACCTGCAGATCTGCAGCCCTGTGTGTTCTGCTGAGCAATACAAACCTGCTTTCTGAAACACCAGGCCTGCCTCATTCTGAGAAAGGGCACTGGCTTTTCATGTATCATTACAGACACTGAGGGCTTGTTTGCATTTGTTGAAAGAATATTTCATTACTCTGGTTGCTTTTCTTAATGAAAACAAATATTTTAAAGTGGTTAATTTATGAGGATAAATATTATTCAGCAGGTTCCTAAACTCCCCAAGGTAAATAATACAGCCATGGTAAAGGCCAGCTCTGTTATATTAATAATTGATGTTTGGCTTCCCCCTAGCTCAACTGTGATCTATTCATCCTGCTTTGTAAAAGTGCAATTAGAGCTGAATTATTGTAATCAATAGAGCAGTAGCATTTAGAACCAGGGTACATAAATAGAGGGAAATTTTGCAGTAGGAAGTTTTTTTGAGGTATCTTGCAAAAACTGCCTCAGTTGGATGGAATCTTAAATGATCACAAAGGAGATTAAGTTATAATTGATGTAGGTATTTTCAGAGGTTGTCTTTTAAACCAAAACCGACCTCTAACAATTTGATTGGAATCATTTCCCTTCCTTTCACTTCTGCTGTGTCTCTCAGGCCATTCTCTCATGACGTGATTGATGCAGCTTTCCTGTGCTTGCCCAAACACCTGCACTGTTTGTGGGCAGGTGAGAGGAAGAGGGGGATGTGATGGGAAGCAGGCCCTGCATTTGGGAGACTGCGTGGCAGAGCTGGGAGCTCTAAAATGAGTAGTGGTAGTGGACAGCTAGAGGAGGAACAGGGGAAAACTCACATGTGCTACAGCCAGAGGAAATACAGTGTTGGGGTGGGGAGAGGGAGGGGAGGTGGGATGAAATGACCTCTAAAATCCTGTGAGAAAGTTTTGCTTAATCACCCAAATGTATAAACTGTTACAGAGAGGAGAGCTGATAGTAACCACACTTTGGTGTAGAAAGGAACCATAGAAGAGGAAAGGCCTTGGAAGTCCTGTGTTTCAGATAATGAAAATAAGGGTGCTACTGTGCTGAGAGGAGAGGCTGCCACAAGCCTGGGGCTCTGCCCTGTAAAGTTTGTGTACAAGCTCGCACCAAAATCTTTGAGCATCCCTGTGACTTAGGAAGACTCTGTGCTTTCTTTGTACCCTTGGGACTTAGGGAGGGTTTGGGTATCTTAAATAAAATTTGCATGATGTTCTCCATGCTTTCTTTTCCTGCTTCCTTTCATTCCAATGTGTTAGTCAGGAGTAGCCTTGCAGAGTTCAGGAAACCCTTTCTGGCCCCGTGTCCTCTGTGGGGCTGCCACTGCTTGCACTGGGTTTGTTTCTGCAATTCGGGGTTCCATTGGATCGAATCAAAGCCTAATTCAAACTTACTGAGTCATCTTCCCCCAGTATTTCATTGTTCAAGGTTAAGGGCTCTCTGGAGCTGAGCTGAGGCCTGACTTTGCTGCTGGGACTTGTCAGAATGTGCCTCTTGTCCCCATGGCTGGGGAGCAGCTGCTTGGGCAGGGCACTGGGCACTCGTGTCCCTGCAGAGGAGCTCTGCAGAGGGACGAGCTGGAGCCTGAGCTGCAGGGTGGGCTGAGCTGGATCCAGGCTGCTGGGAGTCACTGTCAATGGGAAAGCAAATACTGGCTGATTATTATTATTATTAATAGTCACCACTGTATTCTCCTTCTCTAGAGCATTGTGGTGTTTGAGGTGAAACTAAGTGCTTTACAGTTATTTAGGAAATGTGGAATGGCTCAATAACCCTGTATTCCCTGTTGTGACTTTTGGACTTTATGCAATGTCAATAAAGGGATAAAACGTGTTTAATTAAAAAGAGGCTGATTTTATTGAACAAATATGCTAAATAAAAACCAAAATAAGAGCATTAACATGTTGGTCTAACTTCTCAAGCACAATTTTCAGTTTACTATAGAAATCTAAAAATAAAACATCTGTTAATGTAATTTTAAAAAATTAATTTAGTAGTTAATCTTTATTTTTTGGTGGCAATAGCTTATTAAATGGGTACTACTAAATAGATAGGAGAAAGGTGCTATTTGAATTGATATGGAAGGAGACATTTTCTTGGCTAGAAAGAACATTTTCTTTGCACTCTTGAACAAGGAAATTAAATAATTAAAGCTCTGCTTACTGCAATCTATATTCCTGGGAAGCATTAACTTGTCAGTGTGTAATGCATGCACCACTCTGCATGTGCATTATGTTTTAATAATGCCTTCATTTTCCTCATGAGGCATATTGTCTTCTAATGCAGCCCTCTCCAATAACCCTGTCCTGGCAGTTGTCACGTGATCCTGATTGCTTTTGGTGAATAGAATATCCTGTAATTATTTTCCTCTGCTATTAAGCTTCACATTCTCTCTGCACATAGAAATGTACCTTCATATGATAGCACAACGTGTATTGTTTTTTGATTTTACTTTTATAAGCATAATGAAATGATCTCCCTCCACATCCTGGAGTAGCTTCTTGATTTATTGCTGTAGCAATTTATGTTGTCTTATCAGAAAGGTGCTTCCAGTGCATTAGCAAACCCCTGAAGTACTTCTGGTAATAGGAAAAAGTGCCTGGGTAGTTGTAAATATAGGAAAGGTTCTCAGTTTGATAGAACTTGGAGCAGGAAATGCCCCTTGAAGATCACAGTGTGTTTAGCCAGGCTGTCCCACTGCTGGCTGTCCCCACAGGGTGGCTGCTGCGGGAGAACTGAGTTTCTCTGGCCCTGGCCTGCTGCCCTTGGCTGTGTTTCCCAAATGTAGGGAGCAGAGCCCTCATTTTCTCACTTTGTTTACCCTGCACTGAAACAATTTGTGGTAGTGTGGAGAGGGGGAACTGCTGGGTATTAATGCTTCCCTCAAACTGAGAATTGGACACTCAGTTTAAAGACATTTCCAGAGCCTACCTCAATTTAGGGTTGGGAAGCCTTTAATTTTGTAGCTTATCTATGTAGCCCCACATGCATCTGTCTGGGAGGAGAGGAAGCAAGCAAATCAACAAACAAGTCATTCCTCCCATAAATCTCTTCTGATTGAACCTGAGCAGGGCACAGTGTGCTGCAGAAGAATGAATAAAGCGATGATAATAACAGAACCAGATAATAACACAGTGATGGGCAATAGCAGCAAATAGGCCTTGTCTTGCTCTGTGAAATAGAAACTCATGGCCAAACAAATAAGTCTGGATTCGCAGAGAGAGCGTTTTCAGCAATCCATGGGCAATGACCCTCAAAATTATGTATTCAAAAAAAAAGAGATTATTGTCAGAAGTGCAGCCTAGGCTTGTAGTGCAGCTGAGGAGAAGATATTTGTGTTGCTCAATTGCACATGCAGCCTATCATCAAATTTTCACCCCACTGAGGAGCCTGGTGGTCACAACTGGGTGCTGGTCAGGACCCAGTCACACATTAGCATTTATACTTTCTGCTCTTGCTTGGGCCATCTACTCTTCTAACTCTTCATTCAGACAAATAATGACTTTTTAGAAGTGAGATGAGAATTTAAACCACTGAAAATGGGCCAAGGGCTTAACCCTTTGAGCACTTACCTGACTCAGCTCTACTCTCACAGGTGTATTCCAGTTAGAGTGCACTCTGCTTTAGTGTGTGGAAGATGCAGAAGAAACTGGGTTTGCTTTTTCAGGCAATCCCCCAAATTTGAATGTGTTTGCACATTCTTCTATCACTGGAAAGAAAAAATGTCCTGGCAAATGATATTTAGATAGGACGTGGAACAACCTAATCTGGTGGAAAATGTCCCTCCCCATGGCAGAGGGGTTGCAACTAGATGATCTTTAAAGTCCCTTCCAGTCCAAATCATTCTATGGTTTTATGAAATACTTGTTTATTGTTGTAGAAGTACAACTATATGTGTCAAAACCCATAATTTGTGAGTTCCCTGTATACATTTCTTCATCTCTTCATGAGTCAATGAAGAAGCAGTGACGCAGTGGGCAGTTGCTTCTCTGTCAATAAAGTTTGGGTTATGTAGAGCTGTAAGTTTACTGAGTGTTTGGATCTGGTGAGCTCTACTACTCTTGAATTTAGAGTCTTAAGCCTTTGCTTAAAATTAAACATGCTTTTACTTTTTTTCCTGAAAGGGAGGAATTATTATCTGTCATAATACTGTCACACAGAGAAGTGAAATAAAATGGATAGTTTTGCTGCTAAAAGGCTGGTGTAGGAGAAAAATGGTGACAAATCTTGGGAGGATGATGAGAGTCTGGCTCCCTTCCTCCATGTGCTCCTGACTGGAGGGCATTGGACCCTTGTGTCCCCACCTGGCACAAGAGCCTGTAGGAGATGAGCTGGAGAATTATTGATGTACAAGGAAGGGAAACTCTCCTAGGCCTTATAACTAAGAATAAATCCAGCAGCCATTTTTTCCTACATGAAAATAATTTCATAAATATAATCAAGTATCACTTTTTTTTTTTCTATAGAGGTTTCACTAGAAAATTTTCAGCTACAAAACTGTGAATAACTAATTTTTCTAGTTAAAAATGTGCTATCAGTGTCCCTATGACAGTTCAGCTTGGGTGTTGCTTTTCCAGGTTGTAGTACATGCTGAAAAACTGCCCAAAATAATATTGTTCTTCACTGGTAGCAGAAGAACTGCAATAATCTATTCTAGCTGAGTATCATTTTCTTGAAAAGATTTTTAAAAAATTGAAATAACTCTCAAGAATATTTTACAACCTAATCAAAAGAAAATACCAAGAGCACTAATTCCAAAATTATGCTTGCATAAATGAGTGTGAAATGTTAGAACTGTAATGGATTTTGTATCCTTTAAAAGTAACGTGAAATATTGCCAAAAAATAAAGTAAATTATGCATTCAACTGTAGCAAAACATGGGATACAAAATAATGATGAAAGATAAATTTAGGTCTGATATGAACACGGAGTTACCAGTTTATTAAATACATCTTATTGCATGTACCAGTAAATACGTAACTTTAAGGCTTCTGAGATGCACACAAATATATGGAGTTTAAAAATCTAAAACTACATGATAAAATTCTAGGCAAGGAGTACATATTTATCACAAAGCAATTAAATATCTTGGTTTGTTTATTCCAAAATTAACTTGGCACATTAATTTAACATGAAAAGAGTGATTTAATTAAATCCTCAGAGAATTACTATCTGCCCTTTGAATAAGTTATCTAAAATGCTATTTTATTATGCAAAGCTATGTAAAATAAATTGCATTCAAGCAGTGGTTCAGAAAGTAGCTTATCGTAACCTCATGTTCATAAAGAAATGACATAAAAGATCTGGGGATCGCTGCTTTTCTTTCAAAATGGGAAAAATTAAGCAGAGACAGTCTTTAATTTGAAAAGAGCTAATTTGACATGGAGATAATTATCTTGGTACTTTGAAATGTGATTAACTCTAATTATAGCCAGAAAAAACCCTACAGGGAACGGTGAAAACACAATGCAGTGTGGAAACAGCAGTGTGACCTCACGTGTGGGATTCATGTGATGCAGCAGGTCGGATTCTTTTCAAGAGGGTGCAAATCATCCTGTGAAGATATGCAACCATTTCCTCTAATAGAAATTCCTATTTGCTCACACATTCACCCCTCAGCATGAGAGTAACATGGGCAATGTTTACAGTAAAGAACTGATTACCTGTGTGGATACAAACACACAAACTACAGCTGGCACATCACTTAATGTAAATCCAGGAGCTGTTTTGTCCATGGATAATCACACTGAACTTCCAGCAAGATCAGTACATTGATTCCAAAAAGGGGATTGCAGGAAGGCAACCCAGCAAGCTGTTTACTGATTTTTAATTTTTTTCCCCAATTAATGGAAAAGACTGTTCTCCCAATTTAGTTTGGTAATTAATTTGAAACACGAGGACTAGTGGTACTGAATAGATAATATTGTTCTACATGGCTGGAAATAGTTTTCAGAGTTTGGCTTCCTTTTAACTGAACCTAATTAATTGCTCCTCTCACTTCTGCTTACTGACAGTGACATCCATAAGTAAATCCTGTATCGTGCTGGTCTTTGGTTTTGTGTTATTTTTTAAGCCTTTCCCAGTATTTGCCATAAAAGAGATTTAAACCAGGGATCTTTTGCCTCAGCTGAGGTGGCAGATGCAAAAGCCCATGCAAAGAAGGGCTAACTAGCATGGATTATTTAGTACTCTCTTACTGAAGGCAGTCTCTGATCATGGAGAGGAAGTCAGAAGTCTGGCTGTTGTTACCCACTTGCACAAAGCTCAGAGATGTGTGGCTTTCCATTTCAGCAAATGCTTTCATACTCTTGTTTTATGGAAAACAGTAAACGGGATTATGGGTTTATAGTTAGTGTGTTATACAAAGCTCTGTGTCTTTTCCCAGAGGATCTGACCATTCCAAGTTTGTTATGGGATATTGGACAATAAATGGATTATGATTTGTTTGTGTTATTGACAGTTTAGCATTCCTTTCAGACGAGCTTTTGAGCAGGCAATGGTGTGCGTTCTGTTACATTTCAGCCTATTATCTCAAAATTGCCCACTGCAAATGGTTGCATTCAATAATTGAATACTTTAGTTTATTTTACCAGTATGGTTTATGTTTGGTGGGGTTGTTTTTGTTGCTGTTGTTTTGGCTAAGGCTTTCTTTGATTTGCTTCATGTGCATAATTTATTGACTGATGTGTTTGCACATCACAATGTAGAATGTGGTTTCTATGCCCTGAGCAGCTTGGTTAGTTCTGTGCTCTATTTAAACTGATATCATTCTTTCTGAGTGTAAGGAAAATAAATTACATTTTAAAGCTGTAATTTAGTTGTTCGCACGTGGTAAAACCATGAAAAAAGTGAATGGATTATTTAGGTAGAGATTATTACCTGAGTTTCCTCTTTAATGTTACATAGTTTTACTGAACTGAGACACACCTCAAAACTGCTCCAGTTTGTATGACCCAGCTGATCTTTTCAATCATAGAATCATACAGGGATAGAATGGTTTGGCTTGGAAGGGACCTTAAAGACTGTCCAGTTCCAACTCCTTCCATGAGCAGGGATACCTTCCACTATCCCAGGGTGCTCCAAGCCCCATCCAATCTGAATTTGGACACATCCAGGGCTGGGGCAGCCACAGCTTCTCTGTGAAGCCACAGCTTCAGAGCTTCAGCTTCTCAGTTTGCCTTTTTTTTTTCTTATTAGTTATACAAAAAACATCCTCTCTCATTTAGTTTAACTTTTAATCAAATAAATACAAAAATCTTGTACTGTAGAAAAGTCATTGCTGCAGTGGCTGGGAATGCAGTGCATGCTGTAAAAAGTGTAAAGCAAAAGGCTTTCATTTAAACACTGGGGACAATCAGAATATTTTGGATAGAAGAGGGACTGTCCAAATGAGCCTGGCAACTCTAGTATTAAAGCATAGGAAAGAAGCTTCAGCAGCTTAAAAGCCAGCCTGGTATGCTCCTGCCCTTGGGCACAGCTCTCTGGGCTGGACAGAGTGCTCTTGAGAGTGCATAACTAATTTAAATTGTCACATATTGCTGTGCTCATACAGCAATAGCCTTTCACCTTTTATTTTGTTCCACTCTGTGCCACTTGTACCTTCTGACTGATCCCACAGTGACAACCTAAAGTTTCCCATTAAAACCCCACTGAAGTTTAGTGAAGGACACAAATTGCCCATTCCCATGACATTGCAGAACTGCAGGGAAATGCCTTTTTAGTTTAATTACTGCCTAAAGATCCTTAGACAAGCTGATACATAATGATCACGTTCACTGGCTTTCCTGTTTTGTATTAAATATGGTATGGAAAAATTTATTGTTCCAATTACCCAATTTGGGATGGGGGGAGGGTCTTAGCCAGAACTGTGGCCTCCCTTGGTGGCTCCCCTCCATCCTGAAATCCACCTGCGTGTCCTCACATCAACACCTCTAAAAATCTCCTGCATAGCTACTGTTGGCTTCACCTTCTTGTGTTCCATATTATTGCGTCCTTATTTTTTATATTTTTCTCCCAATTTCTGTCACATATTTGCAAGCAATGAGGTGGTGATGATCCCAGAGCTGAGTGTGTTGGCAGGGCTTGAGAGCAAATGCACCAACCGTGAATATAAACCACAATGCACCCACAAAAAAAGTTCTGATCCCCTTAGCTACGGCCTCATAATTCATATTCTGTCTGTGAATGAGGAGGATGTTGTGTTCCCAACCTACCTTTGTTATTTATTCTCTTAGTAGGTCTAATATTTGCAGAAATGCTCAAATAGAGATAAATCTTTTCTAATTCCTTGGGATTTTATTGTAGCAGTGTACATCATGATGAATTTTTTCAGTATTTAAGCAAATCAGTTGTCAATTAGCTTTTATGGGGAATTATGCATCGTGATTAGCCATCAGCTGGGCATTATGTTGTTATTTGACAACTGTCATTAAAACATACAGTAATTTGCTTTTATTATCTATCAAATAGCCAACACAAGTTTCAAAAATAGTATAAGCTTTGAAATTATAATTAGAGAATGCTTTATTGGGAATCGTTTTTTTACACAGTGTTGCCATTCAGAATTAATTATTTTGTTTGAAGAAAATTTAATATATTATTTACAAAAAACAGATAGCTTACCTGGTCTTTGATTTATTTCTGTAAATACTTGAAGAATTACAACTGCATTAACAAGATTTAAATAAGTAGATAATCATTCTAAGGTAAATAGGCTTGATTAAATAATGAATAGTTTAAAAAAAACCTTTTTTTTTGTTCAAAACAATGGACCAGTTCCTACAAATCTGTATTACCTGATGAAGTCTTGTTTCCCCTTGAGCTGGAGGTGGGTGCTGCACTGCAGGATTGGTCCAAAGTTTATTTAATAATTTCTGTAAGCAACATCTATAAAACATTGACCCAAATTAGTAAATTCTGTAATGAAATGGTGCATCCGTGTGTAACATTTGCAACAAATATTTTTAAGCAAATGAGAGCATTATTTTCTTGCCAAAGTAGAAGTTAATTGATGCAAACCCAAACAGGATCCTATGCTGCTCTTCCTCCTTAGCTGCTGAGTACACACAAGATCATCCTTACCTTGCCCAAAGATATTTATTGACCACAGCATTCATTACAGAACACCCAAGTACCAATAACCTAAAATGTATGGCAGTTTTAAAAGTCTATATGTAAGTTTTAAATGTTTTTGCTGGTGAGGGATGTTCTTACTGGCCTTCTCCTGTCTCATTTGGAAGATGGAATGTCTATGTGCTCTGGGGCTGGCTTGGCTCTAAGGGAGACATTACAGTGGCTATTCAAACCTCTGGAAGCAGCATATCATGGAATTATTGTGGCTTCTATTCAGTGGAGTATCTTTAGTGTAGGAGGTGCATGTGAAATCAGTCTGCATAAACTTTGCCTCCATAAACATTTTTACACTGAAAGCTTTTCTACTGTAATAATAATAACAACAGTATTACTGGGAACTGCCACCCACTGCATAAAGGGAACTTTACCCAAAGAGTCCTAAATAAATCTGCAGCAATCTGATGCTTAACCACAGATATTGCAAAATGAAAGGCAGATTATTGGCACTGAGAAAGACAATTTCCAGTACCACTGAGCTCCTTGTGAGAGCTGTGTAGGGTCATGACTGGCCCGCCCTGTTCACAGCATCAACCAGTAGCAAATACTGTTGCAAAGAGAAAAAAAACCATGCAAGACTAGAGTTGTCTTTCATCTGGATTTCCAGTGTGAATTTCCAGCACTCTTCTGCTCTGGGCTTCTCTTGAACCAGAGATTGAGCAGGAAGCTTTGAGTTCAAAATCCACAGATGGACCTTTACTCCATTAAACTTCTGTTGCACTTGTATTTTTATGCCTTCTCCACATTCTGAAGCAATGATAGCATGTGGAATCCACATTTCCTTTCTTCTGCTTTGCTTCTGTAGTTTGGTGATTTTTCTGCACGCTTTTTATCCCTTCTTTGATCTTTTATTTATTGTTGATTTGGGAGATCTAAATGGTGCATTGGGAAGACTTAAGGTAGCTGAATGTTACCACTGAACGTCCTTCGTCCTGATATCAGAACATTCTCCTCTGCTCCCTCAAATGTCTTCAAAAGATCAGTGTTTTGAGCAATGTTAGGTTCCTGTGAAGTCACAGAGATTTAAAATGCTTTCCCAGCATTTTCCCACCCACTTACTCTCCTCTGTGATGGAAGACTCATCCATTTACAATTTACAAGCTGAGAAAGGGGCTGGTGTTAAATACTGTGCTGGCAGAAGGTATGGTCTGCTTCTAATGAATGTCTTTAGATCTCTGTCAACTCCTTGTCTTGCTGTAATGTTCTCTTCTGATTTGTACTGCATGAAACAGGAGTTTGAAAGAATTTAAATTCAGGTCAATCACCAATCAAATGTGTTGGTGCAAGCCTGTGATGAACCTACAGGGTTTATAGAACATGTGCAGAGGTGCCCTACATAACCTTAATCTGTTTTCAAGTTACCTGTGCTGTTCTGCAAGGAACTGTATTCCAAGTACTGCCATTCCTTGCCAGTCAGTGTCCTTCTGCTGGGGTTAAAAATGGCCATGGGGGAAAGGACAGGACTTAGAGCTGTGTCATACCTGAATTGCCTTCCACAGCTGAAAGGAAATCTGACTTCAAACCACCTGAAGGATGTGTACAAGTATAACCACTTGGTGGAATGAGTTGGATATGTCAAAGATTAGTAGATAACTGAAACAGAAGTAAATTATGCTGCACATGAAGTTTCTGTGGTTACTCTGAAGGGCATTACTGGGGAGTCAGAGATTGCAGACGAGTGAGTGATGAGCTAATATTGCTCTAAATAAAATATGAAACAAGAATAATGAAAACACTGAGCTGTATGTTCTCACAGAGTTGGAAGAGTTTTATCAAAAACTACAATTAGCTGTCAAAAACATCCCTAAGCCAAGACTTTCTTGTATCATTTAGACTTCAAAGCAGTATGTCATTCAGAATATACACTGCAGTGCAACTGGGAGGCAGCTTAGAAGATAATGGGAATGGCACTTTGAGATCCTTAGATGAGAGTTAAATGAGTTGCTAAAGATAATTTTCATCAGGGACTTCAGTATTATTTATTGTTGTAATTTAAGTCAAAATAGAAAGAACAGATAAATGTAGATATTTCCAAAAGATGAACAGAAATAAGAATTGTTTTGCAACTAAGTTCAAAGAATATAAGATTGAGAGCAAATATGTACAGTGTTTGGCTTTTTTTTCCTCTGGTACTGATAAACCTAATTACAGAAGAAAGTGGAGAAAACTGTTTTGTGTTGTCCAAACAAACACATTTTAGCTAAAAAGCATTCCATTAAAGCCCACTTGGGTAGAAACAGTGAAAAAGCAACAGACAAGAATTTGCCAAAAATGTTAATAGATTGTATCTCACCTGGGAGAAACACAGTGCTGATAAGACTACTGATGAATGAAAGACAGCTAAAAATCACAGAATGAGGCAATTTCTGCTGCCTCTGAGCTTTGTGGAAGGTAAATGGAAGGGAAAATGACTTAAACATCATGAACATGATGGGAAGAATGCAGTCAGAGATCCAAGAGATTTTTCATAGGTTGCTGAATCTTCTCTGCCCAAAGGTAGAGACTGTGCCTCTGACCATTCTGTGCTCAGTGGGGCTTTGGAAATTGGGAAATTGTAATTCATTTCTGTTCATGGGGCATTTATTTTGCCTCTAAAGATTGAAGCTTCACAGCACTGTTCAGTTTAGTATTTAAATGAGGCATATTTAGTCTACCATTGCACCTGTAGGATGTTTTGCCTCCTCCTGTGTGCTGTGCTTCGATTGCAGCAGCTTCATTTCATGCTGACTTGAGATATCTTTGAAGGTATTTATGCTTCCTTTGTGGAAAAAATGCTGGATTAATTAAGACAAATTATTTCTAGGCTGATGGGCTCTGGACATCAGGGCTGCCTAATCCATAAGCACAAGCTAGACCATGACCTGATCTTGCAGGTTTTTCTTTACCTGCCCAACTGATCCGTGCCTGGGTGTTTCCCTGGGGTTGTGAGTGCAGCTGATGTGAAGGGCTCAGAGTGTGACTGCTCACAGGGCACAGCCTGTGGAGTCCCTCCTGTCTGAGGAGCTGATGGATGTGATGCCTGCTGGCATAAGTGGAAGTGTGTTTGCCTGGGAAACGAAATGACGGAAAAGGCAGAGACGAGAAAAAATCTGGAAGATAAATAGTGATGGAAATGCCAACCTTTGCTGACCTCAGTGGAACAGCCTAGAGATGGCAAGAAATTCAGGGTGGAAAAGTTGATGATTTATAGACTGCTTGTAAGAATGGCCCATATCTATTGCTATGGATTAGAAGGACACATTATCTGTCAAAATACAAAGCTGTCCTCAAAAACAAATGTTTCTGGAAAATGATTGGCACAAGGTGAGGAGAGAAAAATTATCACAAACAACTCTTCTGAGTGTTACTGTGACTAGGCCCAAAAATTATTGGATGAATTCCAACCTTCCAAAAGCTGATATATAAAATACCCTTGTAAATATTAAATGATAAATTTTGAACAGTCTGACATATACTTACTTGCATGTACAATAAACATATAAACATATAGGTTAGTTTTTTTCTTTTCTGTTACCATAATGCAAGAATTTCTCTATCAGATATACAATGTCAGATATGCCTTGGGAAAAAACACCAATGCTTTTTTTAGTTGGAAAAAAACCAAATGTTTTGAAACAGCTATTTATCTTCCTAGTCTGTATCAAGTACAGTGGCTAGGAGAGAGATATTTTTATTTTGTATTGTAATCTGAAGCAGAGGTATGAAAAGAACGGAGAAGAATAATAAATAGTGGCTTTGGCTTGTGGAAATATTATAGTCCAAGTAAAGCCATTTAAACCCAAGCATATTACAAGTGTGAAAAGAAAAAAATATTGACCTATATATACAGTCTTCAATCAGGCAGTCAAAATTGATGTTGTTATGGAGAAAGAATTCCTGCTGGTCAGAAGTTTCATGCTACTCTAGGTACTTCAGTGGGAAATCTGAACCACATCTTGTTGTGTGTGTTAAATTCTAGCTCAGTGTACTTTGGACCTTTGGGGTATCTACAGTCCCAGGCAAACTGCTGGAAAAGCCACTGCAGCTCCTGATATTTTACTGCTTAATTCAAAATTGCAGTTCAGTTGGATCTGAAAATAGTGGGGAAAGCCAGCTGTAGGCTGGCACAACTGACAGGCTGTTGTGTAGAGGTGACATCCTCCCAGGGACAGTTCAGGCTGACACCTGAAATGCTCTGTCACACTTCTTGCAGACAGATGGAGACCTCCAATTTTGAGTTGGTCTGTTTTCAGATAGCAATGTGGCCTAAATGGTGCTGTAGTCAGTCAGCAGCTCTGTGTGAGTTGTGTACAACAAGTATGGTAATAAAATCCACTGCTTGGCATCCTCCTCCTGGTCCCCACACTGAAAGCCCTGCTGCTGTTCACCTGTGAAATAAAACTTTCCTTTTAGCTACTTCTTGCTATTTCTTTCACTCCTACAAAGGTAAGCAAGGAAGGATAATTTCTGTGCATGCCAAATCTACCCTCTCATGATATATATTCAAGCAGTTTATATTATGTTTTTAAGTACTCCTTTTAACAATTAAATCCCCGTACATACAAAATTTCCTAGACCTGCTAGGAAATAATGCATTTCTCAGAAACTCTCTTGATCATCCTAGGGCTGTGGAAACCAGTAGAGTTTTTGAAGAAGCTGGCACTTTTTCTTTATGATGGGAACTAGAGGCTGGCATTATCTTAGAGGTATTTTCCAACCTTACTGATTCTGATTCTGTGTATTGCAATTAGTTGTAGATTATATGATGATTCTGAGGAGTGTGTGGGGTTCTCTTACTGTGTTGTGGGGTAGGAGTGAACCAACTCAGTCCAACACCACCATTAGATTGTTTGCACAAAGCTATGCACAGAACCTGCATGTTGGTGATTTTTACTGTAGAATTTTTGCTAAAGGTGATTTTTTACTGTAGAATTTATACTGAAGGTAACTCAAATACAGGCTTGTGCTGAGTCCAGAAGCAAGACCCTTTCATTTGTACTGTTTACCTTCTGATCCCAGCTCTGCCTCTATGAGTGTAACTTCTGCTTCTTACAGAAAGAGAAGATGAAGTCACTGTACAGCTGCCAATTCTTTGACTGACTGACAAAAGACATGAGCCATCAGTACTCTGTTGTTGTTTCTTCTCCTGCTAATTCTCTGTTACTTATAGGCAGAAAAGACACTCTCTTCCTGTCTCATGTTTCAAGCCCCTGTAAAAGTTGGGTAAAACCAACAAACATATACAATTCAAACTTTAATTCCAGAATAAGCCCAAAGAGCTCAGTGACCTACCTCTGACTGAGGCTATAAACTGACACTTAAGAAAGAATTCAGCATAATGCATGCATTCTGTGATATTTCCCTCAAATTTTTTTCTCTTGCAAATTTCTGACAAGAGGAATGTTCTGTAGCCAGTCATTTATTTCCTCCACTAATCTGTCCAGTCCCTCAGCTTCCCCTATTCCTGTATCAAGAATTCCATCCATTTTAACATTATAATTTATCCCCACAAATTTTAATCTTCAGAGTTATTTTAACATTTGATGCATTGATGATGTTATAAACCATCCATCCTTGTTTTCATGGGTATCCCAGATCCTTTTCTCTAGACCTGCTCCGTAGCTATGTTTCTATCACAACACACGCTGGCTTTGTAGGGCATTACTCATCCAGGTTATTTTTAATTCTTATCCTTTTTTCATCAAAGTTCCCAGCTGTACCCAGTTCACCACCATGTACAGCTTTACAAAGCTCTGCCAGCTGATTAACAAAGACCAGCAGGGCAGTGCTGGACTCACAGGTTCTCAGTGAGCTCCCCACAGCACGACTCCTCCCTCCAGGAGGGAATTGCTGCTAGTTCATCCATCAGCACTGCTTTGGGAACAGTTGTTCTCTACAAAACGCCAATTTATACTGGGCTCCTTAATAGACATGAGAACGTTTTGTGAGATGGTGTGAAAATCTTATTTAAAACTGTGGTAGCTACTGCTAATATCCCCCTGTTCCCAAGGCCTGTTATCCTACTATAGCAACAAATGTGATTGCATTGACTAGATTTGTTCCTGATAAATCCATGGAGGCTATTACTTATCACCTTCTAGTACTCCAGCTGCTTACAAATAGGATTATAGCATTATGTACTTTAATAGGCACAAAATACAAATGAAGGCTTTAATATATTGAAGCATCATTAATTTTGAAAGTTTAGTATTAATACAGCTGTTCACCTAAGGGACTATGTTATGTGTCACAACTTCTGTCCTTTTACAATTCCTACACAAATTTTCTAAACTCAGTGAGCCTTGCTGAAGTGCTCAGGGTTGCCTTTTCCTCCTCTCATTGCAAACACTACCAACAAATGATGGCAATACATCCAATGGGTGTGGGAATGAGCAAACTGCTCCTGGCTGTGTCACTGCTACCAACCCTGGGCTGAGGAGCACCTCAAGGCACTGTATTAGCAGGGGCTGGGGATGGAGATGGAAGTGGCCAAACCCACATTTCTCTTGATGGCATTCACCCAAAGTTTATCAGTTTTGTCTGACTTCTCAGTTACTGCTGTTTGCTAAGGTGCTAGATATGTGGAAAATAAAAATTCTCCCTCTAAAACACAAACACCTAAGGCTGGGTAATGTTAAACAGAGCTGCTGGTTGACATCTGTTAGTTATTGCCCTTGTTTCTCATGCCATGGTCCCCTCTAGAGCCAGCCAGACTCTGCCCATCTCGGGGGATGCCAAGTCAGAGGCAGAACTGGGAGTTAATGCAATGTTGCATTACAGCTCCAGGTGTCCACTGTAACCACCCACCAACCCTCCCCTGGCTCCTTGGCAGTCATGAAGGGCTCCTCTGGGTGGGATTTACGGGATCCAAGTCAGAATCTGGAATAGCAGGACTGGCTTCAACTTCACCTGCCTGAACCAGGGGCTTGGCTGAACTACATGTATGTTACAAGTTTCTGAGTTTGTTGCAATATGAGCAACACCCTTTCTTTGCTAGTCCCTTTGCCTCAGCTACAGGAGCCTTGTGCTGTCTGGACCCATTTGAAGAGAGGCAGAAAGCAATCTAGACTTTTCTTCTTTCGTGAGGCACAAAGAAAAATATACTTTAGAGTTAATATCTGCATGCACATAAGATGTGAGTTGTTCACCAAACAGGCTGCACACAATGGTTTTCAATTTTTCCTGACTGCTACTTGCATAGATTGTGACAGAGTCCCTGAAATGAATGACACCTCTATTGTAAAACTGGTGTCAGACAGAATTCTCCCTCAGTATATCCACAGAGCAGTATTATATCAGACCACATTGCAGTCTCTGGTTAATACTGTTTAATACTAGCAATCTGGTTTTTTTACTAGTTTATTGTGAATAAGCTTCTGTTATTTGCATCTTGAAAACTCTCTCAGACTTCTCCAGTTTCTGAGGATTTTAGTTTCTATTCTGCAACTGAGGGAGCACATCAGTGCAGTGCAGGACAGAAGTACTTTCAGACCAGTGATAAAGAATGGGAAGGAAACACAAAGTACAGGATAATTGGTGACTTTTTGTCACCAATTTTGTCTTTGTTCTAGAAACAGCAAATCTTGTTCCTCCTTCTGTTCTGCACGCAATGAAGCACCAGCTCTGTGCTGTATTGGCAGGACCAATGCTGGCTAAAACATCTCTTTGTGGCTCTGTAGTTCAATGCCTTGAATCAGCAGCCCTTCAGAAGGACTCTGTGTTCTGGGTCTGCTGTAGCATCTCCTTGGCTGGACACACTAGAAATCTGCACACAAAGAAATACACTTTATTGTAAGTCAGGAACAAGTGCTCACTCCAAGTTTTTATTGAAATTGAACACAGTATTCAAGCACAGTTCTGGTTGAGAATCTAGATAGCTAATTTCTGGATTTACAGTATGCCTCAGTTAACCCTTCTGGTGTACATGTTCCTGGGAACATGGAAGTGAGCAGGCACCTTGTCTCTCAGCCAACTATCACCGTGTCATCCCCAACGAACTGGTAAACTGGGACCTCGAGATTTAAGGGAGCAGGGCCTTTCCTGATTCTGCCAGAGGCATCATAGTGGGAGCCGTGGCAGGGGCAGTAGTACCCGCCAAAATCCCCCGAGTTGGCGATGGGCACACAGCCCAGGTGAGTGCACACACCCACCAGGATCACCCACTCGGGCTTCTTCACTCTGTCTAAGTCGTGCTGCGGATCCCTCAGCTGAGACACGTCAACTTCAGCCTCCTGTTTAATTTCTGCCTGGGTTCTGTGACGCACAAAGAGGGGCTTCCCTCTCCACTTGAAAGCCATGTTCTTGCCTTCTGGAATGTCAGACAGCTTGATCTCGATCTTGGACAAGGCCAGCACGTCAGCAGAGGCACTCAGGCTGGAAATAAACTGGGTGACAACATTCTTGGCAACATAGGCAGTTGTTACACCCGCCGCTGCAGTCATCAGGTAGGAGAAGCCTTTCCTGGAATCGCTGCTGCCCTGGGAAGATGCGTTGGCATCCTGCACATCCTGGCGGCGATAGGCAGAGAAGTCGGGGACCGTGACATCGTTGTGGACACAGCGCACGCTGGCAGGGGCTGCACGGAAAGGACAGCAAATGACACCACTGCAGGTGAAACACACCACCAGGCATCTGAAATGACACCTTTTTAGTGGCATTTCTGGAATAATGGGTACAAGTTATTCCAAAGTCTGGGCAGGATTCCATTAATTAAGCGTTTCAATTTTAAGTTGTATGAAAATGGTTTTCAGAGGGAATTTTTGGTGGATTAACAGGTGATCTGTGAAACTGGTTTCCCTATTCTTTGAAAAAGAAACCTGATCAAGGTGCAGAAAATCTGTGAGAAGTTCTGAGCTTCTGGGGAAAAAAGTGAACTGTTTTTTCAGTAAATTTCAAGAAAAAACTCCAGTAGGATACCATGACTAGCTCAGAAAAGACAGACCTGCTTTCCATTCAAATGTTTCTTTTTAAAGAGCTGCTAAGAAGAAATCTGATGTAATGAAGTTTGCACATCTGCAGTGTAACACTTCTGTGTTATTTTTTTGCCTGAAGTAACTTCTATGCCTGTAATAATATTGTGTGGTTAAGTATTTTTAAAATTAAAAATATCAGGCATCCTCTTTCATATTGAATAATTTTAAACCTTCAGTCCTCAGGCTTGCTTTTTAGAAGATTTAGGGATAAAGCTAACAACTATCCAATTTCAAGTGGGATTCCCCCATCAAACCTGTGTGCTCAAGTAACAGGATATGAAGGAAAACTAAAAGGCTTCCCATGAGTTTCTCCAGCAAAAGAAAGCTGCTTCCTCCACTGAAAAATCTATAAGCCAAAGAAAAGAACATGGCAAAGACAGAACACATTGCTTGCCAAAGTACAACCTGTTACTTGAAGATCATTATTTAGTCTTTATATTTTCTAGCGGTTGGCACAAAGTTAACAGATGTCTCAAAGTACTTAAGCTCTCAGGGATTTATGTGCATTATAATGAGGATAATAATTACATTTATTTACAAGTAACTCAGCACTGAGAAGGTAATTGCTATAGCATTTTAACTAGAAATTAAACTGAAAATGGAAATTCTGAGATAGTGCTCCATACTAAGTTATTTCAGTATCAAAACTTAAAGCATTTAATAACAAGTAATACGACAAACTTCTAAAAAATTTGCTATACTCAGTGAGAAGCATGTTTGCTGTTAATTAAAACGTAGAGCACGCTGAATGTCAGCTGTGTCAGTTACAGATGTGTAGAATTTTCACCTGAACAAGCCCCTTACAGGTGAGGGCCAGGTGAAGTACACAGCTCTAAACGCTTTAGAGCATCTTCAGCACGGCACTGTCCTCGCAGAATTAATCGAGTGCACTCTGCACCAGCAGAAGCAGAACGTTCTGTCGATGACAGCTGCAGGGCTGGGCAGCAGCTCTCCAGGAAATGCCACCCCGTGTGGCCGGGACAGCCCTCAGGGCAGGGGTCGGGTTCTGAACACCTCGGGGTCACTCCCTGGTTTCTGCCTTCCCGACCCGCGGGCAGCGCAGGGCAAATAAAACACACCGTGTGTGCCCACTGCACCCCTCTGCTCTTGTGCCCGCAGTTACAAACCTGCCCCGATGAAGGAATTTAGCTGCATTTCCTCAGCGGTAAAATAAGAACCGGCTGAGCTGCCTCCCTCGGCGGAGGTACGCAGAAGGCCCGGACACAGCGCTGCGCTCCGGGCTGGCCCTGCCTGCGCACACAGGTGACACTCTGAGGTCCCCGCCTGCCCCACTCTGTGAGTCACTAAAAGGAAGGTGGCATTCAAGTGCCCTTGAACAAGCTCTGTAGTTGTAAATCCGTGCGAATTGCAGCGGTGACAGCAGAATCAAACATTTCAATGCCTCAATCCCCGCCGCCCGCTCTCCTTCCCGGCTCTCTCCCCCGCCCGCCGGGCCGGACCCTGCTCTCCCCGCCGGGCCCGGCCAGGCCGTGCCCGGGAGCGCTGTGAGAACCCTCGCTGAGCCCGCGGCCGCGGCAGCCCC